>VWZQ01000597.1:264732-276926 GCA_013397015.1 Myiagra hebetior | reverse complement strand
TTTTGTTTTGTTTTGTTTTTTCCTTGTCTGAAGAACTGTACTGTTGAGAATCTCTGCAGAGCTTATAAACCCATCTTACTCTCTGTTCCTGGTGGGCTAACACATTCCAACACCTGTCACTAAGGATTTTCATAGCATTGGCTGTGTCTTTTCTTGGTTATGTACAGAACCACATTTATATTAAAGCATATGTAAATCCTACTGGTTTTTACCATGTTGCAGAAGTTATTCAAACCAAAGGTTGCTTAATTTTGTGTAGTTTGGGTTCATGAATTTACAGATATGGATACATCTGGAAACATTTCCTCTAATTTGGTGGTTTTTGCAGAAAGGACCTTCTCATTTAACTTTTTTTTTTCCCCTAATGCAGCATCTGCTGGCACATTG
The DNA here is from genome assembly GCA_013397015.1 of Myiagra hebetior. Taxonomy (NCBI): domain Eukaryota; kingdom Metazoa; phylum Chordata; class Aves; order Passeriformes; family Monarchidae; genus Myiagra; species Myiagra hebetior. The sequence goes on along the minus strand of VWZQ01000597.1, from coordinate 276,539 downwards.
TAACTCATATTTTTGTGTATTGTTTGTGAATATACACACTCCAGAAATCACAATCTCTCGTACACAGGAGAAGATTATTCAGCATTCCTGAGGGAAGGGAGGACAGTAATCTTTCCTTACCTTTCCTCCACGTAGACACAGGTGCTGGCTTTAGTTCTTAAGATAAATTAGAAGAATTTCGTTGTTCTTGTAATTTGTGCTTATTGAGACAGCTTCCACAGAAATTTTTGTATTGATGAGTGTCATGAACACATAATCTTCATTGGCCAAGCTCATTCTAACTCTTCTGGATGCAAACTTTCAGGGCTGCAGAGTTAACAAAGTAGTCCTCATCAGGCTCAGTAAAAGAGCTTTTCATCTGTGCTACACTGGTAAGTACAGAGAAGACAGCAATTTGTGTCTTAGCATATATTAAATACCTAATGTAGAGCTCAAAATGCAGTCGGATTTTCACTCTTGCAGCAAAGGTTTCTGAACAATTTTTTTGGCAAATAATTGGGCATTTCTTTTGTGTCTTCACTTACAAATTTGTGAACACACTACCATTTTTTGCAGCTCTTCTGATTCCTTTTTCTCTTGCCTATCCAGTGTATCCCACTACTGCCGTGCCTTATGATACTGTCAACTACGAACATTTTGTTGGTTGGTGGAAACTGCCTTGATTTTCATCATTTTTGTGGCATAATACTTGTCTTGTTTGTAGGCAATCTCCAAAAGTATTTTGTATTTACCTAACATACCCACTTCTGTTCAATTACTTATGCATGTTCCTATGAATTTTTCATGCTTCTGCTCATCATGCATTTGCATTTTTTCTTTGGATGATCCTTACCCATTGGGTATTATGCTGAGGGTGGCAAGAAGATGACCGCTCCTGTATTGAACAATTTTGCACTTTTCTTGCTAAATTATTTGCTGCTGAATTTTTTGTCTTCCTTTGGTTTGTTTTTTTTCCCTGTGTTTTGAGTGGAGATGTCAGGTTTTTTCTGAAAGGCTCTTGTTTTAGAGTTATTGACTCAGGTCTCTCCCTCATGGGCTCCTTTACACATTCTGTCAAAACTGGTATTTATATACTCAATAAAAATAGAATTCTGAGATGCTGCACTATTCTTAGGGGCATTATGAATACTAGCATTTTAAACAAAGTGATGCTTTTGTAATTATTCCTGGTAAGAATTTCTAATGCATCATTTGTGACAATCTAGGGGAGATTATACAGTTGTGCACTTGTACCTTGTTAATACCTCTTGCAGCTATTGTTACCTGCAACGTGACCCAAAGATGTGGCTGAATCTGACAAACGTGGGCATGTAGAAGTATGAATGGAAAAAAAATGAAGTGTACAAGAGATAAGTTTAAGTAACCTAGTGGGCGTAGAATTTTCAATCTGCTTGTTATTGGTACTTACTTTGTACTGGGATATCCCATCTGTCATAAGAGTGATACATCTAATCATTGCAAGCTTTTCTAGTGGGTGTTTTTTTACTTTTCTCAAGTTATTACTTTGCTCCCAGAATGTTTCCTGGGGTTAAGCTGCCTGAGCACATCTTTCTAGTGCAGACATAACTATCACCAAAGCAGTGAATTGTTTTCAAAGTTTTTTTGCTTATATTTAGTTATTCATATAATCTCCTGTCCCTGTGTTTACTCAGAGAAATTTCTTGATCAAATTTCACAGAGATTTCACCTTCTTCTGTCTTTTGAATTGCTGATCATTCTTTGTGACAACTGGACAAAATGTTTGCTTACTTTACTCAAAAAAAAGAAATTGCTTATCTTGCAAATAAATCTCCAAATCATGAATTTGCTTGTGTTGTTTTTTGGTCTATGTTCTTATACAGGTATTTCAATGAAGTAAATGACATTTTCAGTAGTAACGCTGTGAAGCGGCTCCGGTATGTTTCATTTAAGCTAATACCCATTCTGAAGACATATTTACCGGCATTATTTTAAGAATTTATTTTGTTGGAACATTTCTGCATGTCCATTTGATGAGTGCTAATGCAGTATGTGATCAAATACTTTTTATAGAAACACAGAATGTTAACATTTTAGTACACTGGAAATAAGGGACTGTCTAATGATCATCTGTGAAGTAAAATTCTTTTGTATCTTCTATATTCAGAAATTCTGAGCCTATACTGAGGTAAGAAAGAGTCATATGATCTGACAAATTAGGAATGCAGTGTAACTGGAAAAATTAGATTACTGTGTCAGCTGTAGAAGGGCACTCATTACTCTGTAATCCTAAACTTTCTTCTCACAGGCATAATTATGGAGTTAGTTATTAGAAGTAAGGTACTACCCTCTTCATGTATACTTGTATGACTACTTGGGGCTGGAGTCTCTCTGTCTTAACAGAGACAGCTCTCAGGATTAAAAGCCCCACCCCCCACCCAGTGATTTCAGCTGCAGTAATTGTCATGCTCATGGTGAACAGAAAGGGCTTCACTGCAAATTGATTCGTTTGAGGTGATTTCAGTCCACAGAGTGTCATTCAGCTAGCAGCCTCAAAATGGTGCTGTCATTTCTTGCTTTCTGTAATTCCTCTTGCTTCTGGAAGAGAAATTGGATCCTTCAGTGTCCAGAATATTTCAGGACAAGTTTTTTGCTGCCAGTGGTATTTGATAAGTATAGTTGATAAGTATTGATATAATTGATAAATACTGACTTATTTGCCATGAACTTAATTAGTCAACTTAGTTTTTAGCTCCTGCTTGAAATTCTTCTCAGCCACCATGCAGAGCAGTGCATCTGCTCAAGGATACCTCTGCACCATCAGTGAAATGTGTGTGCATGGAACTAGATGCCATCATAAACCTTGTTGCTAAGAGGCTTTCCAGAAGGGCCTTCTCTTTTGTTCACAGCATCTTGTTTCCACCAGGTTTCCGATCATCTTAGATCACACTGTTAAGGGAAGGCATTTGATTCAGTTCTTGTATCTGATCATTATCTCACAGGGATAATGAAACATTTTGTTGCTCATAACTAAAACAAAACAGCACATTATCCAGCATGCCCTAAAGTTCCATTTAATATGTACAGGTAGACATAGTTAATTTTGTTATTTTCTCTTGCCCTTTATTTCTCTAGAGTGTTAAGCAGCTTTAAGTTGTTTTTCCAGCTCTTCAACAACAAATGGCAGCAGTCTTTCCAGTGCTGTTATTTTTGCTCCTTTGGAATAGCAGACTTAAAACATCTATTGAAGTTCTAATGAAAGGGCATCAGTTGCCCTTTTCCTTACTGTCTTCCAGAACCATCTTCCCAGTCCTCTGTAGACTTCATTGACTCCATATTCATACTCAAAGTTCAGATGTGACATTTATCTTTCAGTCTCTCCATATGTTGAATACTAAATTTCTGAGCACTTGCATATGTGTGACCCCAGACTTGTTCTCCCTGAGATTTTTGCTTTTAGTACTGTCCTTCTTTTTGTCCTTCTATCTGTCGTGAACATTTTTCCATATTTGTTCCCAGCCAAAGCTTATAATTAATTACATTTCATTTGATCCTCTCCTAGATGTTGCTCTTTGCAGTCTCTAGACAATTTTTTTCTACATGTGTTTTCTATATCAAGCCCTGTTTCATTTTAAACTGTGATTACATGTAGGAAACCATGACTTTAAAAATTACACTTTTATCACTTTATATATTCTGCATCTATGTCAAATCCCTTCAGTTTACAAATCATTGTGAAATGTCAGGAATGTTCAGCTATGAAGTCTTTTCTACATGTACAGATAGCCTTGATAGCATTCCAGTTAATGACTACTACTAGTAGTATCTGGAAGAAAGTACAGCAACAATGTGACTTCAGTCAAAACAATTTTGAAAGATTGGAATTTTATTAGTAAGTAGGGGGAAGAAAATTGAACAGTCCGAAATGCAGCATTTAGCATTTACTGACAAGTGTTGATTCTTGGTGTTCAGCTTTTTGTTTGGATTATGGCCATTGGACAATACAGTCTGCTTGGAGTTAAGCTGTTTAAACCAGTACCTAATGCTTTATTAATTGTCCAGACAGATGGCTTATTTTAGTGAATCAGCATTGCCTTCAAAATTTCATGGTGTACTGGCATTGTTCATAGAGGAGGGGCTATGGAGAAAGGAATTAATAGGAATTTTGAAATTAATCTCAGTGAAATGTTGCAAATGGTAGGATAATTTTGAACCTGAAATTCCCATTTGCTAGTTTTGGGAATCCAGAAAAAAAAAATCACTGCATGTTTTTTTCTGTCACTAGTGGCTTCTACTGATACAGTTAACTATTGCTTGGGTCTAAACTGATTTCCCTGATACCCTGTAAAGTCCTTCAAGCAGTAGCAGTGTATGCATTGTGCAAACTATTGACACCAAAAAAAAGGTGACAGAAGTATGTAATGAAATAATAGGAGTAAGGCCTAACTGTGGAACAAAATATTCCAACCATATGGGTTTTATTCAGAATTCTAGTATTAGAAAATCAGGACCCAGCAGTAGATAAAAGTAGTGACTCTGATTTAAGGTCCTGTGTATTCCCTAGAGTCTATTTTGTCCAAGCCGAATTGGATTTTATGCCTTTGGCATAAAATGGAATGGAAGGATGCCACCAATGCCAAAGGATCTTACACTTACTTAGTTTTCAGAGCCTCTAAAGTTCTGTAAGAGTCTGTTATACTTTTTCAATGAGACTTGAACAGTGTAAAAAATTAGTTCAGAAAAAGATATTATATCACATGCTGATTTAAGATAAACAGGCAGTTATGTATAGGAAAGTCGTAGGCAGAGTTAGTCGTGTATTTGAAGAAGAAAAAGGACTAGGATGACCTCCTAATTTCGTTTTATACAAACTGAAATAAGAATATGACTTTATGAGCAATTTTTGGCTGAAGTAATGCTCAACATAGCTTGGGAAGAATTTTACAGGAAAATTAAATGCCATCTGGAATTGACATCAGTCTGTTTTATTTGGACCCATATTGTTTATATGTTTGTTGACTTTTTTTTGAGGCATATGAAATGCTAACTAATTTCTTATCAGCTGAAAATCAATTTTGTTCTTATTTTACAGCTGTCTGCCTCCTGTTAAATGTACTGTTGTAATATTGTAAAAGCTCAGTTTCTAAGCCATTTTTTGTCTTCATTGTTTGGGTGATACTGGCCTGTGTGTAGCATTATAGTTCTGCTACTGCATCTACTTGTTCCAGTACTTTATGTTCTCATGAACATTTCCCAGCTTCATTCTGGAGCAGTCTTTTGTCTCAGTATGACAACCAAAGATTCTTTATCCTATATTACTGCAGAAAGTACTTCGACAGCACCTCTGTGCCATAAAAAAAACTTGTACTAGACTATAACTGCAGCTTTTCTTCCAGCTTGGTTTTTCATAGAAAGAACATCTAGTTAATGCATTTCATTTATTTTACTAAATCCCCAATGTTATCTGATCCATTTTTCTACTTTCTGTCCCTTGCTTTCTTCAGTGTCTCCTCATATTCTCTCTGAATTTGTATCATGTCTTTAGCTATTGCATGGATGCCTGTAAAGTCCCTGAATTAGTCTCTTTAGTTCTTTTGTCAGTGTTGCACTAATTCATTGTTGATTTTATCCCCAAAAAGAATAAGAAAAAAATTTTCAGTTCTGTGTCTAGCATGCACTGTTTAGCTGAGTCTTTTTTTTTGTAAATATCCATTTTCTTTTTTCAGAACTCCTAATTTGTTTGCATCACCTATTTGATTATCTGATCTTAAATGTTGCCTAAGTTATGTGTATAGACTCTTATTTCTTGGTAGCTGTGTTAGGATCTTCAAGATCAATAAAAATTGTAGTTGGGAGAGGGTGCCTTAGGGCTGTGCTATTAACCTTTGTCGTGTCAAATTCACACTGATAATAGTTCTTCCATTTCTAGGTGTATTTGTGAATCTATTGGCCGAAGTCCATTTTCCTAAAACATATATATTTTAAAGGAGCATATGAATGATAAATATACAATACTCAGGAAAGCCCACAGCCCCTCAAAGAATTTCAGGTGCTGCATAATGAGCTTTATTTGAGTGATGGATGCATGTTCTGACCGTGCTTAGTTTAACATATTTAGGTATTGCAAAAAGGAAGCTTTTCAACTTCAGTGGCTCTGTAAAACTTTTTGAAAGAAAGTATTAAGAAGTGTCCCTATTTTGTACTGTTGCTTCCACTAAGGTTATCTCATTTCAGGCTTTTTGGATCTTTTCACATCTTAAAGCACAGTGTCAGACTATCTTACCTGTGTGAGACCTATTATCTCTGTAAAGTGAGTATCCATGATAATGCAGGGTGTTAACTTCCGTCACTTTAAGAAGCTTGAGAGAATCTCTAAATACTGTGAAGGATACTAAGTTTCTCGGAATTCCAAGGTTTCTGTGTTACTTATTCTGTAGTACTTTAGAGCTGAGGTAGAGGTTTGTGAATTTGTGTTTGGGGTAAGTCACCTGTTCTGAATATGGCAAACTGATTTTATTTCCTACACTTGTGACCCTTTACTTCAAAACTTGTGGCTTTACATAGAGCCAGTTATGCAGACTGTTGTCCTGTGCAGGGCCAGGAGCTGGAGTCAATGATCTTTGTGGGTCCCTTCCTCCTTAGTATATTCTGTGATATATTCTGTGATATGTGATTGCACATATTAATTTCTGATTTTCGAGTTTTGTGCTCCCCCTGCTCTTTTGTTAGTGTTTTATGAGTCTGTCAGTATGCAAATCAGTCTTGATTGTCCCATACGTTTTTAAACAATTTTTGTGCAGCTTGTGAAATTCTGTAAATGTACCTTGCATGATGCATGAATAACTTTGAAACACTTGAGTTTTTTCTCAAATATCCTTTATTGTAAATTCTTTTTGTTTACAGAAGTGTTTTACTCCGTGAATATGTCCAATACACCTTCAAAAAATGGATGTACGTCTATGTAATTAGATGTTTTCTCATGATCATATACTGACGATTTCCTACTCGAATTGCACAGCTGTTTCTGGGTGACGTGATAGAATGAAGATAAACATTAGGGGATGTTTGCTTAATTTTTTTTCTGGGATTATTCCGAAATGTATTATTTTGAGGGGCATCAGGTAGGTGGCAAAGCTAGGGGACTTCACGAGACTGTGATTCAGCTGATGCTTGTTCCAACTACAGCGTAGTCTTTTCAGTACATCTGTAGCTAAACGTTTGTTACTGGATTACAGGTATTGGCTACTCTGACCTCCCCCTAAAAAGTCTTGATTTCCATTATTTTCATAGAACACTATTTAAAACTCTTATGTCTATGTCTCTTTTGATCTAGGTACGCCATGAAGATCATTCACTAGAGATACAAGTTCCAAAGGTCATGCAAATTCTTTTAGCTTTATGTCAGCCCCTTTAGCCATGCTGTTTAATTGACTTTTCTGCCTCATATTTCCTATCTTCGATGAAAAATAGAGCTTTTAGACATTTTCACTCAAATGACAATTCAAGTAATGTCTGAGATGTCCCAGAATATATTTCCTGTCACTTTTTGCATCAGTACCTAAAGCTTGTGATATTCTTCACAGAGCTGGCCCTAAAATCTTCATTTTACCAGGTGGAATAAATGTCATTTCTTCCACGACACTTCCATGGCTTTCCATACTGTTGAAGTAAGAAACTTCACAGAAGATACTGTACTCTGCCATAAGCAGGAGATGGGCTTGAGTTGCATATCACTCCTTGCTAGATTGCTCCCATCACTGAAGTTAACATTGTTTTAAAATGTTTGTCCAAAAAACCCACTCTTCTGTACTTGCTGGGAAACCTACAATGCTGCTTATTTACAGGCAGTTTTGTCTCTTTTCTCTTAAGACCAGCATGTCTGATAATCATGTTCAGAAGACTGCAGGATATCTGCAGAATAGATTTACACTAAACTTTACAGGTCTCCTTTAGCTTGTGAATTTTTAAACTTCTAATAAAAGTGTTTATGTCCTTGTAAACAAGGTGAAATACCAGTCAATGGTGACTATGCATGTGTGAAAATTCTACTGACAGCCATAAAGTAGTCATAAAATATAGGCTTGGCATAGCTTTAAAATCACTACAAGAAAATCTAATACTGTTTGCTACTATAGTTATGGTCTTTGCCATCCAAATGGCAGACATCAGAACTTTCTAGAAAGTTTCTGTTCTGCTGATACTGGTGTTTACAAGTTGATGTTAATTTTAAGGGCTAATGAGTGACTTTGACTTAGAAGTTTTATCATCAGAGAATTAACAAGATTTTTCCATTAAAACATTAGTCTGGTACTAGCAGCCAAATGTTCTCTTTCATCAAAGCTAAGTTAATCAGAGAAGACCCCTGAAAAATCTTGTCCCTGAAGAAAAGTAGGAAAGCTGAGGTCACAGACTAAACCACAAATCAAGCCACTAGCAAGGCTCAGAGATTTGTTAGCACAGCTGTAATCTGTAAACAGAAATTTTCTAAAAAGCATTGCAGTGGTCCCTCTGTTTATAATGCAGCAATTAAAAATTGAAACTATCGTGACCAGTTTAAGGGGAAAGTACAAAAAAGTACAAAACAGTCTTCTTTTCATTTTCACAAGCCTTATCTACCACTTGGAAAAGTATTTTCTAAACCATAGGAAGAAGATGAAAGACTTATGTTTATGGCAACAGAAATTAAATTACATAGCAGTAGGAACAATATTACCAATTTCATGCTTTTATGTATACTGCTCATCATGGATTGAGCTTCTATGTAGTAAACATTGCAAAAGCACCGAAAAAAAGAGTTCCCTCTTAAAATGGTTACAATTAAGCCATTATGAACTCAGTTTGTGCAATTGTTTATTATTTGAAGTCTGATCAAAGCAGTATTCCAGAATTCTCTACTGAGCATTCATTCCAGATGTGTGTCAGAGCTATAACTTGTATTACAGTTGGGCAAGACTTGTAACAGAGTGAAAGACTGTTTGGTGTTTATATACTGTGTATATCATATACTAAGGGAATATATCCCTGTTATGTGATATCTTTTGTATCACCCAGAGCAGCACCCCTTACAATAATAATTTCATTTTAAATTACATCTGCATAGGTTTGGCTGCAGATTCTCTGCCTTTTCTGTATGTAAGAATACACCTACTGATGTATTTATCTTCAAATCTTATTTCAGATGGACTGAGTATTTCAAACTGTTCTTTTCCGTTCATATTTCATCTACTGAATGAAAATCCAAAGCCATCTACTCCCTTGAATTCAGCTACCTTGGTTTTTTTATGTTGAACTGAAATTCTCACAGTAGATTTTAATAGCTGTGGTATTGCCCACATTTTGCTGTGTGAAAGTAGGGTGTCTGTGCCACTACAGAGTTTGGTAGTTTTCTCCTTAATTTAAATTGAAAAAACACATCCTTAATTTCTGCCAGTCTCCTCAGCTTTAGATACTGGAAGGCTACTCTAAGGTCTCCCCAGACCCTTCTCTTCTCCAGGCTGAACAGCTCCAACTCTTTCAGCCTCACTGCTTAGGAGTGGTGCTCCAGTCCTCTGATCAGCTTTGTGGCCCTCCTTCGGACCTGCTCCAACAGGTCCACATTGTTCTTAGGTTGGGGACCCCAGAGCTGGATGCAGTTTTCCAGGTGAGGTCTCACCAGAGCAGAGTAGAGGGACAGTATCTCCTCCCTTGCCCTGCTGGCCACGCTGCTTTGGATGCAGCCCAGGACATGATTGGCTTTTTGGGTTGGAAGTGCTGATGTTGAGCTTTGTGTCAACCAACACCCGCCAAGTAATTCTCCCCAATGACTCACCAAGACTGAAGTTCAGAAAAGTTGAGAGGTGGAAAGCAAGTACCAGCTTCTCTACCCAAACTTTGGAGTAGAGAAAACAGCAGGAAAGTTGGACTCACAGGAGCATTCTTGAGATAAAACTTTCCAGCTGAAGAGTGTACAGTGTACAGCCCTCCTGTACTGTTACGGGCAAGCACATAGTTGTGAACATCTGTAACTATTATTGATTTTCTTTTTCTCTCCTTGAGATAAAAGATTGTTTGTGTTTTGGGAGTTACTGACTGGGAAAGAGTTCATTCTGTCCTCTTCAGAAAAACTGGAGAGGTAGGCAAGGCTTTGCAGTTTACAGTTCTTACAGCTGTTAAGGACTTTTTTAGAAATTCAGGTCCTGCTGTCCTTCAAATATAGTCACCTCACAGAGGACTCACATGAAGTTTCTCTTTTTTTTTTCTTTTTTCACGTTTTTTGTACAAGTGAAAGTGGAAGGTGGTGGCTGATGGGTTGTGGTGTGGTTTGGGTTTTTTTCAAACAGGATTCTTTTTAAGGGTAGTTCTATTTAAACATGTAAACATCTTAAGGATATGAATGCCCCAGTCAAACAGTGCTTATCACTGAAGCTAACATATGTTGAAATGCTTTTGCAGTGCTTAGCTATGTATGTCACTACTGGAGTGTCTGAAACTGAAAGCCATTATGAAGCTTTTGTTTTGTTTTGTTTTCCTTTTTTTTTCTTTCTTGTCTAAACTGAAGATTCAAATGTAAACAAACACAGTGCTGACACTAAATTTGCAACAAGTCCCAAAAATATTTCAGTTACTTCAGATAGTTCTGTCTTCATCTTATGGCAGCACCTACACAAAAGGAGATCATGATTGATGTGTTAAACATCTAGGGAGAAAAAATAGCTTCAGTGCCAGTCATACCTGAGAAGAAGAGGCAGAAGTATTTTGTTTTCTATCCAGATACTCAAGGCACTTTCTGCTCAAATGACTTGACTCTACTTCTGGTAAACAAAGTATTCAAAATGAAGTTCCTAAAACATGCTTTCCAGCAATAGTAACTGAAAGATTTCTTATGTCACTGTATCTACATGCCTCCTATGCCCATGCTCCAGTCACTCAAATCCATGAATTTATCTAAAATCAAAATTTATTCCAACACACTGCATTCCCCTTTGGCTTATCCTTAGCTGCTTGAATTGTCACAAAAGTCATATTAATAAAGGCAGCTGCTTTTCATCAAAATAAAGTTTGTGATGCTGTTTCTTGAATACTGAAAGGCCAAAGCTGTGCACATCAATTGCAGTCCTAAGTTCGGAAAGAAATTTCAGCTGAATGCTCTGGGATGTATATGTTTTTGTTGATTTTATGTTAATTCCCAGGTGGTTTTACATTTTACCCCATCTTTCAATATTTTTCATATGAAAGCTCTTATGAATAATATGAAGCAGCCAGGGTTTTTTCTGGTTTCTAAAGGAAAGTGGATGGTTCACAAATGACAAATTTGACCATTTCCAGCAAGAAAATAAGTTGACTCTTTTGTGTCAGTGATTCCTTTCCCTAATCACATCTTTTAAGCTAAATGACACTTTTTTGCAGATTTTTTTTTCTCCCAAAATTTCGAAGAGCGTGACTGTCATAAGGGAACATCATTTCTCTTTGGAAACAAGATGAGGTTGCTACCTCATGGACTGTCAAGCCAAATCTGCCTGATGTATATGCTTTGTGAATAATATCATTAACAACTGCATGAAGCAGAAAGTCTCTTTAGACTCCATCTGCACTGTAGCTATCCAATGGAAAAATGTCTCACAGCAGTATTTTCAACTGTTTAGAACTTATATAGCCACAGTGATTGCTGTCTGATTTCTGCCTGGCAGATAGCAGTGGCTGAAAAATTATCTATGACATTACAATGGCTTTTGAATACTGAATGCAATGTATAAACATAACCTTATAAAGATCATTTAAGACACTTGGTTACTTAAAATATATATGTATATATATACATATATATATATATGTATAAATATACATATATATATATATATATATTAACACTT
>VWZQ01000597.1:142392-264354 GCA_013397015.1 Myiagra hebetior | reverse complement strand
ATATATTAACACTTTTTTTTGTAGTTGGAAATTTTAATTTGTTCCACTCTGTCTCTCTTCAACTGTTTAGTCTTGGGGGAATGTAAAAAGTAGCATTAGTAGCTGCCAAGATACTGGATATGTCAAATTCTGTAGGGATGAGAGAAAACAGCTGTTGTAAAAATTTTAAGGGCTCAGTCTGCCTCTTATCCTACCTAACACACGATCAGCTCTACTAACATGACCCTGAAAAAGGATCTCCTCAGTCAATTAATTACTGGATTTCTGAATCTTCCTGCTTCATTCTGTGTTGCAAAGTTGTGGAGTAAAAGCTGAGTTTACATCTATGCATACAGGAACTACTTTCTCACTCTCTTCAGAATTGTTTCTCTTCCTGTTTCTAATGACATGTGAAATTGATGAAGAGAACTCAAAAGTATCACCCTCTTTTTCACGTCTGTGAGGTATACAAAGATTAAAAAACATAATCATTTTTCCAATAACTTAATATGAGAAATATTCATTTGCCCCTTATCCTTCACCCAAGACTTTATGAAGAAAATTCTTGAAAGATTTTGACCAATTAGAGGTCTTGGACTTTGGGTCCCGTGAATCATCTTCTGGAGGTTTATGGCAAAAAAATGTCTGTACATATTGAAGTGTTTAAAGTTTTTGAAGGCAAAGTCTTTAATTTCAAATTATATTATGTTTTTGTGCTTCAATATAGATTATGATTTCACGATTATAAAAAAGAAAAAAATACTTTTAATATTATTACTCTTTTTTTAATTAAAAAAATAAAGGTTTTTTTTCTATAGCTTGAAAGCAGGAAGATATGGCATAACAATGAAGTTTCCATACTTATGTGTTGAAAACAATCTTTATCTTCTTACTGAAGTTTAGTTTGGCTTTTTTTCCCCTGGAAGTTGTTGCTAGCACCCTACTGATGTTAATGATCCATTACTCCTTCAGATTTCCCAGAGCCTAATTATGAAGGCTTATTAAGTTTGATATGTTGCCAAATTCACTTTCAGACTCAGATTCTGGTTTTCCTTTTTCCTGGTTTAGGTTTGTAGAATTTGTTTAGTCTTTGTAATCATGTCCAAGAAAGGCACCTTGGTCTGTTGATACTTGAGTAAGATAAGAGGATCCAACCTTGGATGATTACACAAGTCACTTTCTAGAACAGTTTAGTGTGCTTTTTGCAGGCAACATCGAAAATAAATTAAGGAAAGAGAGTGAAAGAAAATATATTTTTGATTGCTTTTCATTTGGCTGAGTATAGAAAGGGTTGTTTCCTCTGTTGCTGATTTCTGAGAGATTTAATTAAAGTTTTTTGCATAAGATAAGCTAATTAATATCTCTAGAATCATAACTTTCTTTTTTACCTAACAAGTGCTATATATTTTTTTACCGATTATAGGTTTGATAAAAAGTCTTCCAACCTTTTCCCATATATCTTGCCACCTTTCTTCCATTAAGTCCTCATTTTATCAGCCATGATTTTAATGACAGTTCTTCTGCAAGAAAAACTGTGTAACAATTCCTTGGTAGATATTTATAACATTTAATCTTGTTTCATCTTCTGAAATCTAATTTCAGGTATTCTCTTTTGAAATTTTTTTCTATCAAATTATGAAATAATAACTCTCTATATCTAATTGAATCCAAATTTATTTCAAGGGCAGTATTAAGATGAAGAAGTAAATGTTAGTTGACCCTTTATATTTGGAAAGGAAGAGTGAATGGCAATATTAGAACAATCATGAATTATGCAGCAAGTCAGGATACTGGTGTAAAACTTCAGATGCTTGAATTTGACTAACACATTAGTAGAGAAAATTAACCCCTGCAGTTCAGCCCCTAACTCAAATTGTTCCTTTTGATTCATTTTTGGGGGGTATTTTCCTGAAGTCTTAACCTTAATCAGCTTTTGCTTTACAGTCAGTAGACAGCTCAGCCCATTATCTTTGCACCATTCAGCCTGTCAGAATTCATTAGCATGCCATCTACAGAGAACTCCCTCTGCAACCAACTGTTTGTTAATTCGTCTACAGCAAACTCTGAGGAATTTTGTTAAAGAGCCATTTTAGGCAAAATATTTGATTTATACTTCCTTTGGCACTATGTAGCCAAAGGTTCAACAAACGTCAGATTTTTACAGCTCACCCACACTTGGTAAGATTTTTTTCTTCTCAAGATTTTGAAAGTAAAGCTCTTTGTTAGCAGTGATTCTGGCAGTGGGTAGATACTACAGTAAAAATCATGCAATATTATTCCATCAAGCTGTTTAGAGCTTTTTTTCCCCTGTAGGGAATTTATCTTCAATTAAGTACACTAAAAATAATAAGTTACAGTATCTTTCAATTGGGAAGTTCCATAAGAGGCAATTATTACTTCATGTACCTAAAGCATATTTTTCTGATATTGCTACAGGGCCTTGAAACTTTCTTCTTTTGGAATGCAATTTCTTCATTTCTGTTAAGCCTGGCTTACTTTTGTAAAAATGTCTCCTTGAGGATGACCAGCATCTTCTTTAACGTAAATGACTTATTTGATTTCATTCTTATATTGGAATGCTAAATACTTTAAACAATAATGGATGGCAGTATTGTATTTAAGTTTATAAATAAAATTCCTATAAAAATTTTTCACCTTTTCTTGTTGCCTTCATAGGAGTGTCAGAATAAAAGGATCTTTCATATGCAGGAGTTCTTTCTCCTCCATGAATATTTTCTAGGCAAAAAATGCTTAATTTCCTGAACAGGGCATATATTCCCTGTGTTGCATCAAAGAACTAGACACCAAAATGTCTACAGATTAAAGTACCAACCAAATTTGCTGTGAAGAATCAAAGTACCTCAGTTAGGAGAACAGTATCAGAGACATAAAATCAATGGAAATGCCTCAAGAAAGCTGGTCAGCTGAGACAGAATCCCCCATCAAGTCTTTTCACAAAGTCTCAACTCTTCATAAGAGTGCCATACAGAAGGTTGATAATAATGAGCACTATTATGAATTTTCTGAGAGCCATCTTTTTCTCATTAATCAAACATCTGGTTGCTGTTTGCTCCATTCCCCTAGTAACTATTCCTGGGTTTTGATTTGGTTACTGGGATAACTACTCATTCGTATAAACATACAGTGTATGTGAATCACTGAGAGGAAGAGGGAGGCCTATTAATTATAACAGAGAAGAAACAACGTGAGAGGTTTCATTGAAAGGTATGAAGTTTCATTTTTCTCAATGAATACACAGCAATATGTAACATCATTATGAAGACACCAGAAGCCAAAACAATGAATGCATGTCTATGCAAGTTGGAGCAGAGGTACAAAGGGACAAAGACAAGAAAGACACAACTTCTTGCTTCTCTTTACCTCTTTTATTTTTAAACTTAATTAGAAAACAAAATAATTGAAGCTGTCATTCTTATTTTTCACCTCTGGAATCTGGGTATGCAGGAGTTAGCTTGCTCTCTTTGACAGTCAGCAAACCTTTAGGTAAAAAGACAATAAACCAACCCAGCAATAAACTAAGGAACAAAAATCCCCAAACCCAACTCCAAAAACCCAGTAAGAGAAAAAATATTCAAAATCTGCCATGAACACCAATTGGGAAAAGTGACAGAAATTTAGTCATTTGAGTTAAATTTTGTCCAAAGGGTTAAATTTCACTAAAATAATGCCTGGAGAAAGCAGACAGACTTCCAAATGTAGACTCCTCTAATGAGAGCTGAGAAAAAGCAGCAAAATCCGTATAAGTCCCATGTACACACAAAGGCAAAATTTTAATATAATTGTACAATAGATTGTAAGCTCTGTAGGAATGTACACTCAGTGCAGAAAATTAGAAGCATTCTATTGTCTAGTTTGATTTAATAATATTTACCACTTGCTGGGTGCATTCAGAGAGTGGACTCTCAGGACTGCGAGAGAGTCTGGTCACTATAGTGACACTGCAAGTAGCAGTTCATGGTTCTGTCTGCTCCCCAGAGCACCCCACACAGACAGGAAAAGGCCACGTGTAAAATATCCACTCAAAGTCCCTAGACCATGTGCCTGCTTTTCTCTGTTGGCTCTATAGGGCTCCCATGTGATGGGTACAGATAGCAGTCACCTTGAATTGCTCTTTTCAATTTCTTGAATTCGGCTGCTCTAGTAAATGCCAGGATCAATCCATGGTTTCACTGTATTAAATATATAAAGCCTATAGAGGCAAGCTTGGATGGGGCAGATCAGGCTCTGACTAAAGTTAAAAGATGCTGGCTATTCCCAGAAACTATTACTTTGTAGTACAGATTATGTTGATGCATCTGAAGATTTAGAGCTTTTTCCAGAAGCTAAAGATCCACATTATCAATATAAGTTGCAGTCTACATCTGTTAAATTGCTTTTGACTCAGTACTATGATGTGACTTTAATCTGAAATTTCTGAAGATACATCTTTTCCCCACTTTCTTGTTTTAATAAGGAATTAAAATCCCTTTGACATCAAAAATAAAACTTTCTTTAGTAAAAATTCAGTATGAGTTGGGTCTGATATTAATTCTTCATTAGAAAATAATTTCAAAATAATGCATTAGGTTAGACTTTAACATGACTATATTTTTTTAAAAAAATGGTGTAAGTTTAAAAAATATATATTTTTTTAAATAAAAGAATGCATTCAACTCGTTGTCATTTCCACTATCAGACACTAGAGGGGAAAAATGTTCCATGTTTTTAGACCATTAAGATGCAAACTAAATTGTAATGTATTCCATTTTATGCATCACTTCTCAGAATAAGAATGCAGAGTCTAATACATTTGTTATAGATTTCCTAGTAGTAGCAGGAAATGATTAATTATCGTGTATTCATATTGTTATTGATTCACTGAATTTGCACTCAGACATGGGATTCATAACAGTATTCTTTACTAAATAGTCAGCTGGTATCAAGATGTGATTCAGTCTGATTATTTAATCCTTACAGAGCATGAAAATCCATTACTATACAATGTATTTTAATTACAACGTAACAACTTTGTCCAGGTGATGGTAACTGGTTCATTTAATTCCTATCTACAGATAACTTCTCGTGAACATGTTCATTCACAGAAACTGCATTTTTTTATTTTCTATTAAATATATCCTAATTTTCATGAGTTTGTTTGTGATTGTGTTTTTTAAAGCAAGTCTGACAGCTTTTTTTACTTGAACTCATTTTCTATATTCTGCTTTACCATCAGAACAAAAAATAAAAAAAAAAAAAAAAGGGAAATTTGGAATACTTAGACCTTTGCAAAATACAAATACTTTGAATATTTATATCCAAATATATATCAAAATATGTTTTAATGGAAATAATCTGGAGATTTTAGAAAATTCAGTAGTGTTTTCCCCCAGACAGGCACAGAAAGCAGAAATGTTAAACAGTGATGGGTAACAGGGAGAACAACAGATGTGTGCAAATGTGCTTCACAAACTAAGCCATAAAACATTCTAACCCAGATGCTGGAACATCTTTAGTACTATAGGGCATTATAGGACAGTATTAAAAACAGTGGGTTGTTACCTGCTTTCTTTCTCTATGGTTGTTTCTGTTACAACTCCGTAATACAACCTGCTGTTTGTACCGCTGATGAATGTGACTGTGATTCTCAAAGAAGCCCAGAGGTACTGGATTTCTGGTTCCCCCTGAACCTGAGTGAGGTCTGGGCATCCAAGTCCCTGAGGTCCATTTTAGAAGCTCAGACCAGGAGCTTCTATGTCACTATGAAGATATTTCTGACCTTACTTCCTTTGCTGACTCTCAGCAGGTTAGTTTCAGCAGAAGGTGCAGGAATACTCCACACAGGGCAGAGATGCGTGTTGTTCTGTTTTCATATTGATAGATGCAAGAAACAGAGTAAAAGGGAGGAAAGATGAATAGAAGTGTCAGCCAGGAGAATTACTCAATATAATTGGTTACCCCTTGTCTGAGTGCTACAGTACAGTGAGAAATGATGCTGTGCTAGTTCTACTAGGTGACAAAAGATGAATTGACAAGTAAAGAGTAATATGAACTTCTATTTGATACTCATTTGCTAGGTGAGAAAACAAGGCTGCAAGTACCTTTGGGGGCCACGAAGGTAGAAAAAAGTGATCATAACAAGCAGAAGACTGACACCTTTCTCCAAAATTGTTTGGGTTGTTTGTTGTTTGTCAGGAGTCCCCAAATTTTTGATGAGATTATATTCTAAAATCTAGATACATCTGAACATGAAGGAAAAGAGCTCTAAAACCAGGTTGGTTGGTTTAGTCATCTAGAAGTAGATAATTTTATAGAGAGACAGCCAAATACAGAATTTAGACAAGATTCCTTATAGCTAATTTAAAAAACTGGGAAGATTTAATACTTATATTCTTTTACAAATGTAAATTTATAGAGATTTTTCTGAAAATTCTGTTAGTATTTTTTCAAAATTCCAGTGCGTTTCTCAAATGAAGGGTTTTATTTTTAATCAAATTGTGCAATTAATTAGATAAACCAAAGCAACGCATACAGAAAGGTAAAACATCTCTAATGGAATGATATATACCAGGGAGCACTTCACATGTTTTGAACAGCTTCAGTCACAGTGTATAGCAAATGTGACTACTTAGCAAGGCTGAAACAATTTCCAGACAATGATTTCCAAAAATGAGTAGTTGGGTTATCTGAACTCATATCCATTGCTGATACAGTTATTGAATGTCATCTTCAGTTTTAAACAAGCTTAAATCACTCCTGCTAGTATCAATGAGGCTGATGTATGTTCAACAAGGAGAAAATATATCCCTAAAGAATGAGAGTTGTCACTGAGATTTCTGATTGTGTCAAATAGTTTAATTTTCTACTATTCTATCGCATTGTTTTCTAACATTATTAGTCAACAACTTTGGCTATACTATGAGTCTTGATCAAGAAAATGCACCTAAAAAAATCAACTTGGTTTGTAATAGAGTCAGGCTTCTGCCATAAACTAACTTGATATAAGCTTAAACTTCTCTGATACTCCTGGAGGCATCTATCACAGCTACCTCCATTTTATTTCTTGTTCTATATTTATACCAGTGACAATTTGGCATCACGTACCTGTCTATAATATATTACATGTGTATGTAAACATGATTTTTTATATGTATATAAAGACAAGATTTTTCTCCTGTAGTTGCATAACTATATATAGAAGTTTTTAAATAATTATCCTAGAAGGATAATTATTTAGAGAGAGCTCCCTATGGAAAAGACTGTATATATTCAACAAAAACTTAATTTTGTTCTGTGGCACCTAATTTTTTGTCTCCACCTGTTTTGTGGAGATTCTGTCAATTGCAAATGCAGTGTTTTTTCAATATTGAAATCACAACCAATAAAGCTTTTGGTATTGGACTCTAAGATATGCCAGTTCTTAATCACTAGAAACACTTATGTGTAATCTAGAAGAAACAGGACAATATATTTTGTTAATCTACTAACAAAGATTAAGTGCAATCCAAGATGGATTAGCCTGCTGTACTCAGTGTCAGTCCTCCTGTTTCATGGTACTACAGATAATCCTTAGTAGCACAAAATGTTACTGAGAGAATTAGCAGTACAGTAGCTGAGAATTGGTACAAAAACCAAAATGATAGATCTGGAATAGTCATAGTTTCTTCATGTTGCCTCAGCAGTGTTCTTTTCTTTCCTGTTGCAGCAGTGTGACATATATACATAGTCCTCAAATATCAGCTAGCTCTCCTGGACCATTCTGCTGTCCATATCCTCTGAAAAGGTTGAAATGTGGGGCTGTGAACCTGCTTTTGTTTTGCTAACTTCTTCTCTTAGGATCCTGAACTCCATCATTTCATGTTCACTGCAGCCAAGGCTGCCTCTGACTTTCAAGTTCCTTGCAAGTTCTTCCTTGTTTATAAGTACCAGGTCCAGTGTAGCAGGTCCAGTGTTACCTGTTGGCTCCTCTGTCGTCTGTGCCAGGATGTTTTCAGTGCTCTCCACAAACCGAGGTTGCTTAAGTCCTTCTGTATTATCCTTCTGGCAGGTGGCTGAAGATTTCCTTGAGAACTAGAGCCTTATGAAACTTTGCATCAATGTCTTAGAGACCCTCTTTCAAATTTGATTGAAAAGTTTCAAACATGAGAAAAGGGAACATCCAGACAGGAGTGACTTTAAAGCTTTTTTTTTTTTTTTGAGGTTTTATCATTTTAATTATTTTACCTAAAAAAAACCATTTCTTAATATTTAGAATACAAGATTGATCTTTCTGCTAGGAAATGTATTTGTCAATGAATTTTTCCTCCTCCTGTTTTTTCATCATAATGAAAAATATTATGTACAGCAAAAGATTTTCAATAGGTGTAAAATATGAAAAAAAATCCAGAAATGTTCTATTTTGCTTTTTTCATGTAGATGGAAAAATATTTTGTCCTCTATTTTCTCTTGTACTGTCATTTTAGTTCTAACCCAACAGCTCTAGGATAGTGCCTAGTATAACAACTGGGACATTTTAGCACAAGCTGCTGAGAGAGTAGAATAGTAATTGTTAGGTAATATTTCTAAAGCCACCTCAAGCTGCTAGATGGCCAATTCCAGTTAAAATTGTTTAAAAATGTGAGTCTAAACATTAAATGCAGCTTTCAAAACCTGAAATAAAGTTATTAAAAAAGGCTATGATTGAATCTGCTGCAGCTTCTTATCCCTGTTGTCTCTACTGTCAAATCATTACTAAACCCACTCTTCAAATGGTATGTGTTGGCTGTGTAACCAGCCTACACAAAGAGTTCTGTATGAACAAAATTAAAGTCTACATTATGCATATTCCTAACACAGCTGGATGGTCCTTTCTGAGGTCTGTTGTACGTTAGGGCCATTCGAGATGCAGCTAAATTGACTGCAAACTCTGTTCTAGCCTGTTCCCCGCTACACAGAGTAGTAAGAATCAAAGTCATGTCTGTGTCTTGGCTAGCAAGTAGGTTGGAAAGTAGTTGTTTTATATATGTACAGCCATCTTTCCAGTGCAGCTCACAGTGCAGGAAGCGTGTTTGCTTGCTCCTTAGAACAGACCACTGTCAAATATTACAGGCAGCTTTCATAATGTCCCAGTTTAAAAAGTGGCAATAAAGATTCAGTACTGCCATGTGCTGGGTTGCTAGCTTGTATACTTATTTGATCAGTTTTGGAATATTACTATAGAGCTTTACATAGTAATTTTTTTTTTTTAAAAAAAGTACTTTGTACTTAAGTTAAATTTTTGTTTTGAAAGGGAAGACTGCTTGATCAACTGATAACTTATCCAGTAATTATTTCTCTTATTAAAAAAATCAGAAATTTCCAGTTACTTCTGCTTAGTCTCTTAACTGAGATGTTTTCATAGAATCATAGAATAGTAAGTTGGAAGAGACCTCAAGGGGGATTAAACTTTATTGGCAAGAGCACAGTAAAACCGCAGTCTCAGCAAAATGTCTCAGCACCATATGGAGCTGAATCTTAAGAATGTCCAACGCTGGGGAATCCCACACTTCCCTGGGGAGATTATTCCAGGGCAGATTGTTCTTATTGTGAAAACTCTTGTGTCCGATTGGAATCTTCCCAGGAGTAACTTGTACCCATCACCCATTGTATTTTCCATGTGACTCCTTGTAAAAAAGGAGTTATCTTAGCCTTTAAATACATGAACATAGGGATAAGGTTTTTCCAAGCCTTCTTCTCTGAGGGCTGAACAAACCTGGTCCCCTCAGGCTTTCCTCACAGCCTTCCAGCCATTTGGTCATCTTTGTGGCCCTTCTGTGGACTCTCTCCAGCCTGTACCCATCTTTTTTGTATAGTGGGGACCAAAACTGAACAGAGTATCCCAGGTGTGGCCTGACAAGCACTGAGCAGAGTGGCATAATGACTTCTCTCTCCCTCCTGGTGATGCCCTCGTTGGTGCCACCCAGCATCCTTTTGGCTTTCTCTGCTGCAGCAGCAAACTGTTGTCTCACGTTGAGCTTTTTGTCCACCAGACTTCAAATTAACAGAAGTGAAGCAGCCATTGTAATCATCAATCCAGTACTGATTAACTTTTGAAGATGGACTGCATTTAGATTACAGATGCAAGCATTATGAGAGAGCTGCACTGTGTTCAAGTCATTAAGTTACTACTTTGCTAAAATATTTTTTGTGGACTAATTTAGGATGCACTTATGAAATGCTAAATTTACAGATTATTGACTCAGAAAAGATTCTTGTCTTCAACTTGGACACCCATCTCTTTTTCAAAACAAAAAATTTTAAAGATGTCATTACTAATTTATATTTGACTTTTCTTTGAGTATTGAATTTTGAGAGCAGACTGGTTTTTAACCTCATTTGAAATGAGTGGAGCTTGACAGGCATGTAAATATGATGTGTAGTTTATTGCATGAAAAAAGTACCTAGGATATGATTCTCCTATTATATTTTAATCCACACTTGAAAGCTATGTGTTTTAAAATATTTTTTAAAACATATTTCAAATGTAAATTTCAACTTCATGAAACAGCAGAAATCTTCTCTGTGGCAACATTATTCACTGGATTAATGGCATCCTTTAATTAAACTAGCATATTCCTAACGATGGCTTTGGCTGATGGCTTTGGCTGGCTCTTTGCAGAGTTTTTCACAAGTGGTATGATCATAGCTCTCAAAAAGTCAGTGGAAGGAATTATGGTGTCCAATATGCAAATTCAGATTGATTTGATAATTTTGTCTCAGAAAAACTTAAAAGTAACTGAGGATCTTGAGAAGTTAGTCTGCTTGGATGTGACTGATTCCAGAGTCTTCTGTTGCATACAGATATCATCTGGACCTGAGCCAAAGCTTTTATCTGTACACTTTCTAGCTTAATGGAGGAGGAAAGTGTTTAGAAGCTTAAGTAAATTTCCTCCAAGTCTGATCCCTGTCTGTATCAAATATTTAGGCATATTGGTTCATAGACATGCATTCAGGGCTCTGAAGAACTTACCTTTTCGTTCTATGCAGAACTTCTTACACTGAGTGAGTCTGATTTAGCTAACTACAAGTGCTGTTTGTTATTTTCAGTGTATAACTCTGTTCAAGTTCACAGTCATCTACCAAGAAAAGTATTGAGGATTAGCAATAATAGCTAAGAAAATAAAGATTTTTCCAAAATTATAATATAAACCATCTCTTTTGCAAAATTATTTGAATTTAAATGTACAGAGTAAGATCTGAACCAAAATAAAATGTTGCTAATGAAAATTCCAATGGGTGATAATTACAATATCCCCTGAAATACTATAGTATTTTTATATTTGTAGGACATAATTAAAAATTATTATTTCACAGACCTGTAGCTCAAACAGCTGCCCAGAAATTTCATATATGCTGAGCTTCTATGTCTCCCACTAGCATGGGATTTGTGAATATCATAAATAAATACACCTTTAAGAGCCCAATGTTTCATAAAATATATATCTGTTCAGGTTATAGAACAGAAAGTTGTGCCTGTGGTAAACATAACTTCTGAGGTTATACTTATTACAGTAGATAGGATGTCATTATGAATTGAGAATTACACACACTTCATTTTTTTAGTCCTTTTTTTGTTTGTGCATGTTACTCCTAAATGATCAAAAAGCCAGAAATGTGGGTATCTTGCATCATGATGGATGAGGTGATTTAAATGACATTCTCACCCAGTCTGCACATACAAAGCACTACAGATGAGACCACAGAACAGGCCATAGAACCAGTGGATTAGTTATATTCTCTCAGCTTTCTGTAAAGGTGACATGCACAGATCTAAAAATGCTCCTGCTATTTGATGTTAAAACTGATATTGTTTATTAAATAAAAGTTAGAAACTAAACTTGTTAAGGATATGAACATCACTTTTAGTAAGAGTTTCTATTTTTACCAAAGCGTTATGCTGAAATAATTGGATAGATTTCAATATTATAAAATTGGGGGTTTTTTGAAATCCTATATGAGAGTAGTAATGATTAATTTTAGGCCTTGATAAGGACACATTGTCAAACATATATGACTTTAAATTTGAGAAACCACTAAATAGATTTATTCTCAGTGCCTGTAACCCTGCACGGTTTCCTCAAAGTTGCTGTGGTTATGTCAGTTAACTTAAGCAAACATATTCGGACCTTAAATGCAATACAATCACAAGAAAATACAGAG
Organism: Myiagra hebetior; assembly: GCA_013397015.1. Taxonomy (NCBI): domain Eukaryota; kingdom Metazoa; phylum Chordata; class Aves; order Passeriformes; family Monarchidae; genus Myiagra; species Myiagra hebetior. The sequence goes on along the minus strand of VWZQ01000597.1, from coordinate 252,201 downwards.
AAATGGCATGTAACAGTCATTGCACTTTGTCTTCCATTTACCAGAAGATGAACACATACCCAGCAGCAGTACTTTTCTTACAGTGATCATTGCAGTTACACTTTTTAGAGATGGTAGAATGAATGCCTATTAGCATGAACACTGGCCCTTTCACTTTTTATGCTCTTTTATAGCTGCCCTTTGCCAAAGGAATACAGGGTTATAACTGGAAGATTCATTCAGGCTACTAAATCTAATGTGTAACTTGCATTCATTCCTAAACACAATATAACTGAGAGCAAATAAGACAATTCTATTCCCAGAACAGTTAACTTTGCAAGAGAAAATGTCAGACTTGACAGATTTGTTAACTTCAGTGACTGCACCAACATTTAATGACATAATAAGTATTTGCCAGTTCGAATAAAAAATTACCTGGAAGATTGAAAGTAGGTTTAATGGTAAAGTTTTGATAAAGGACATTTGCATTTTTTTTCATTGTTTCAAATATCTAATGGTTCTGATATTTTTAAATAGAAATTCTATTACTACCTCCATAAGACATCGCCGTGTGTTTATGATTACAAGATCACCAGGCTAAGGTATTTATATTATAATTTCTGAAGACTTCTAGCAGCTATATAAGAAACAAATTCAAATTCAATTCAGTTTACACTTGCTGCTGGCAAAGGCACCAATTTTTTTTAACTTCATGGCATAAAAACTTCTGGACAAAAAACTGTCCATCACTTAGTGATATCCTTCATATATCTACTAGACTAGGGAATATGAAACATTTTTCTTCAGAGGATGTCTTTCCCCATATGCCATCCAACATCAATATATCTTTATAAGAAAGAAAAGAAGCAAAAGGGTTGGTCCTAATGTGATTAACTTATCTCCAAATGCCTCGTTCCTTTTGTTTTTGGAGCATCCATGTGCTGAAAGCAGAGCTTGTCATTTAGAGTTAGCATATCCTCCACTATTTGTGCCTCAAACTGTGAGAAGAAGAAGGGGAGAAAAAAATAAAAAGAACAGAGAAGGAAGCAGAATAATAACAATAACAAAAGCCAGTATAATTTTGGAAATTATCCATCAATTTACTGTCTGTAGAAGTGACATATGTTCAATATCTTCTGCTGACTCAGGTCAGGCTGGACATGACCATACTGCAGCTCTCTTAAGACTACAGGAAGCCCAGAATTAGTTACAGCCCTGTCCTAATGAATGCAGCCATTCTTTTGAAAATAAAATTTTTGCTTTTCTGATCTTTTAGTAAAAGCTATAACACAAAATTTTGTGTACTAAGTGCTAGGGTTTTTAAAATTGAACTCTTGATCCAGCCTCATAAACATGAGATTTTTAAATAAGAATCCCTTTATTCAGAAAATGAAGTTAGGGCTATACAGCAAACACTGATCCTATAGTAAAACAAGGTAAGCATCACCCATCAGCCTAAAAGACATTTAAAATTAGAACTTAATTAACAATTTTTTCTCTGAAACATCTTGCAGACTAAGTAATGTGTCTCCATAACAAATTTCTCTGTATGATTGTTTTCAAACAAAATTTCAATTTATTTCTGCATACAAAGTTCAGCCCAGATAGTGAAATAGTTCTTTCTATAAAAAGCATTATTTTCTTTAATTTCTGTCATGAAAACCAAAGCATTGAGATACCTGGTTTTTTACCCTTGAATTTACTTCAAAAGATTATTCAGAACCCTACGTGAATGAATCTATTGGGGCACCTTTATTCATTCTCAAACACACTTGAGTGCAAAGAAATGAATTCAGTCTTCAGAATCGTTAACTTTACGAGGAAATAGGTTATGCCTGATTTTCTAATTTTGGAAACTGAATCATAATGAACTAGTATGTAGAAACACAAAAATATACTATGTTAAAATAAAACCCCAATCTACTAAGCCCCCATTAAACTTTTTTATAATGATACTACTTTTTCTGGATTTGATTTTTAAAAAAATTATTTTTATTGCTTATCAGGATTTTCTTCTAGAAAATAATTGCTTTGATATCACTACACTCTAGTTATTTTTTTCAGAGGGGGAATGAAATGACTAAAATAATAACATGCAGTAATAGCTGCTATGGAAATTTCCATGTGTGTTCCTTGAAGGGCTTGATTGTGTGCAATAATAATCAGCACGAGTAGTATAAAATACGGGATCTATACATGGTGGTTTGATAATTCTGCTGGGTTTCTGTCATTGGCTCTTTTGGGGATTCAGATTTCTTCTCATTTCTATGAAGTTCAATAATCTCAGTGAGCAAGGTTCTGTAGCTCACTGAAGGTTCATTTAATACTTTACACACCAGTCCCAATACTCCATATTTGTACAATTAACTGAAATAGATGTGAGGGTGATTTGTAATTTGAAGCCATGTATTGCATGATTTTTAAACCTTAAATCTTGAATGGACTGTAATCAAATTTACATCAACATCTAAATTTTTATTATGACCTGGAGGCAACAGTGATTTTGAATAGTCTACCCTATTTATAGACACGCAAATGCATTGCAGTCCCTACTTTTTTCCCCACCATATAGCTAAGATTGTTTCTAGCCTTGTATAGCCTGTATTTGTTCTACCTATATCTTTTGGGGGACTTCAACTTGCCAGATGTCCACTGGAAATGCAGCACAGCAGAGAGGAGGCAATCTAGAAGGTTCCTGGAGAGTGTAGGACTCCCTGGCACAGCTGGTAAGTGACCCTACCAGTGGAGGTGCCCCACTAGTGGGTGCTGGATATGAGCCAGCTGAACATGAGCTAGCTGTGTGTCCAGGTGTCCATGGCCAGTGGTATCCTGGCCTGTATCAGCAACAGTGTGGCCAGCAGGACTAGGTAAGGGATTGTCCCTCTGTGCTCAGCACTGGTGAGGCTGCACCTTGAATCCTGTGTTTAGTTTGGGGCCACACACTGCAAGAAACACATGGAGGTGCTTGAGCCAGTCCAGAGAAGGGCAACAGAGCTGCAGAAGGGCTGAGGTACAAGTCTTATAGGAGAGGCTAAAGGAACTGGGATTGTTTAGTCTGGAGAAAAGAAGGCTCAGGGCCAACTTCACTGCTCTCTGCAACTACTGAAAAGAGGTTGTAGTGAAGTGGGGGTTGATCACTTCTGCTGTGTCTCAAATGAAAGCATGAGAGGAATTGGCATTAAGCCATGCAGGGAAGGTTCAGATTACGTATTAGAAAAAAGAAACCAAAACACTGGTAGAGAGGTTGGGCATTGGAAAAAGTTACCCACGGAGGTGGTGGAATCACCAGCTCTGGAAGTATTCAAGAGATCTGGATGTGGCACTTGAGGATACAGTTTGGGGATGCTGGGTTGATGACTGGCAGAGTTGATTTTGAAGGTCTCTTCCAGCCTTGATGATTCCATGATCTGAGTGAGCAAAAATGGACTAAAATGCACAGGATATTAATTACTCAAAAATAATAAGATTTTATTATTATTAAAGGACATAGAAATTATATTTCTGCAGTTTATGGTGAAAATCACGATTGCAATACTAATTGGATGAGCATTTGTTTAACAACCATTTTACTGTTGAGATATGCTAGAATCCAAGCATGAGAGACTGCATTTCACAGTGAACCTGGCTGCTCTCATGTTTCACCTGTGGAGAGACTTTCCAAGATGCAGTTCTCTGGAGCAGAAGGGAAGTGGAGCAAGTCTCTCCCAGTCATCCTATGAAAAATACATCCTCTGCCCATCTCTCCAAGCTGTCAAGGTCCTTCTGAAGGGCTGCACAGCACTCTGGGTTATCAGCCTCTCCTCCCAGCTTTGCGTTTGCTGAACTTGCTGAGTAGGCATCTGCCCCTTCATTCAAATCATTGATGGATAAGCTAAACAATACTTGGTTTGCTCCTTTAATACTGGCCCTGTTTTTTCCATCTTCTCACTTTTATACCCTTACTGAAAATCTCATATAACTAAGCATTTTTCTTATGCTGGAAGAATGGATTTGTCAGACGTGTTTGTTCGTTTGTTTGATTTAGTAGTTTGGCAAAGATTTTTAATTCCTTGCAGCCTTGCAAGAGACAATTTCAGGGACTCTTTAGAATGAGAAGTTTAACTACTGTTCTTCTCTCCCTTACGTCTGAATAAGGGTATTTGTTACCTTTTTCCTCACTGTGCTTGCCATATTTTGTTAGTAAAGGCATATGTGGGTGAGGTTTATCTCCCAGAAGAAAGGGGAAGTGACTCCCTCCGAAGCAGATGAGCAGGGTCAGTAAAAGCAAGCACCAGCCAACAGGAAGATCAGGCACAGGAAGGCATCAAGAAGAGAGCTTGCAACTACAGCAGGAACTGAGACAGCTGAGAAGAACAGAGAACACATCAGGCCTAAGAAGTGACAAGAGGAACACAGGAGACCATCAAAGTACAGAACTGATGGAAATAGATCCTGGAAGAAAGGAGGTGCCTTAGAAATACAAAAAAAATGCAGGGAGAAACTGGTTTGTTTTTATTGTTCTCAGTCTTATATGGTTTTCTTCATTGAGTTCACTGTAAGAAGGTTGATTGATCTGTTTTAAAGCTCTGACCAGATCAACAGCCTTCCACACCAAACTTAAAGGAAGCAAGCTTGTTAATAAAATATATCTAAAAATACTGTAAACAACTGATACTGTCCTATTCCAGATACTGGAATTTATAAACAAAAAATCCACTTTGACTTTCCTAAAATATGAATTCAAGTCTATCAGGAAATGACTATAATGCCAAGAAATTCTACTATTGCCCAACAGTGGTTTCAACTGACACACACAATATCAATAAAAGATTTAGAGGGGGATTTTTTACCTGTTACCAAAATAATTAACTTCTGATTCATGAACTGACCAGTTTTACACAACACAAATGAAGGCTGTTAGTCTTGAGTGAAGACTTCTCAGAACTTTAGGGGAAGCCCTTCTGGTATTAGTTTAAAAAATGCATCAATGTGCTAAAGCAGATAGTTTTGTGCTTGTACATGGTAACAGCTAAAGTGGTTCTCTGAGGAGCTGTCGTGGGTTAGCCAGGAGCTACAGGAGCTCAAAGCTGTCTTTCAAAATTTTTGAACAAGTCTTTTCACCTACAAAGCTAAATACCAATCTTTCTGAAACTAAAGAAAATCTAGGAGGTTTTAGATTAGATGTGAAAAATGCTTTCCCCTCTCCACCACTATTTTTGGCATTCAGTCATCTGTAGAACATTTTACAAAGATATTGTTTAAAAAATGAGATTATTATTCCCCAACAGAACAAAGTAAAGAAATGTGAACCTGCTGTTCAGTGCTATCTGAAGCTAAGGCTTCCTTACCACTCCTTCTTCACAATAAACTTGATACCAAGTTTTGTAACACAAGATAAGTACATGGCATCTTTGACATACACTGCTTGTACAGAAACTCTACTTTTTGGCATCCTTTCAACATAAAAATACTTTTTATTAATATTCATTGAGGTAGTTATCCTACATTTCTTTGAGTTTCTTATTTTTAGTTTCATAAGTAGTAGTGTTGACTTCTGGTTTGCTAAATTTTGTTAAATAATGAAGTATGTTGGCACACAAAAAGCTTGTGTCTAAAAAAAGATGAAGAACTGAGCAGTAAGGTTCAGAGGGAGAACTGGAAATGTTTTTACTGAATATTTAAAAGGATACTATCTTTAGCTGTCTATATATAGCTTTTCAGCTTGTTTAAAAGCTTTTTTTCTTTTTTTTAAAGATTCTTGCTAACATTTAAACAAAGATAGAAAGGAGTATAGGAAAAACAAAGAGGCATTAAAAAAGGAATGGAGCTCCACAGCCAAGATATTATATACATAACATTATGAGATTAAGATTGTAATGGTGGTATAGTTTTCTAGATTTATTTTATTTTCACACAGTGAAAGGATTCACATTTTTACACTGGAGGTATTGAACTTAATTTTACAAATTGTGTTTGGTTTCTCAAAGTGCACAGTTAGGATGTTTCTGAGTCATAACAAAAAATCAATAGGTACACATAATTCAGATGAGCTATCATAACACAGCTTTTAAATGCACCCACACTGAAATTACTATAATACAAAATCCAATACTTTTGACTGCAAGCGTAGGTTTCAGCAGTTTTGTGTCATTGGACTGGACAGTCTTGTTCAACACATTAAGTAAGAACACTGAAGTTCTGAAGACATATGTTGGTACTGAAAGTCAACACCATTTATATATTTCTTTCATATTAGCTAGTGCCATCAACTCATAGTTTTTTGACTACATTCACTGACAAACAAGCAGTTTAGTCTTAAGCGATTACAAAAACTTTCTGAGAAATTGTTCACCACTCTTCATGAAAATAAAATCCAGAGAACAGGCAAATAACTAAAACAACTTGGAGATGAATAACAGTTCAACAATATAGTTATGTGTTGTATTCAATACAACGACCCACTTGTTTGCTCACTTTTTCAAGTACTTCGACTTGTCAGTGGAGTTACCTGAATCATTATTTTAGCCAATTTTTTTCCTTTTCAAAAGCCTACTTCTAAGGACTCAATGGTTTGGCAAATTCATCTGTATGCTGAATTATGTGTCTCCATGTAAGGGAGCTCTCAATAAAGAACTTCATTTAATACTGTTAAGATAAAAGGCAGAAATCCAAACCCCATTTTATTTCTAATAAGCATTAAATGTAAAAGTCATGTATTTTCTAATTAAATAATCAAGAGGATATTGAAAAAATTTTGGACTTCTATGTCAGTAGTTGCTAAAGAGAAGAAAAATCCTTCAAGTTGACCTCACTTATGTGCGGTACAGGTTGGAAACACATGAAATCCTCTGTGATGTCAAAGGGCAATCATACTTCACGATTTCTCTAACTAATTTTCTCTGAAATAATTACTACTTGAATAGAAAATTTTATTCTGTGCTGTATGAAAAAAAGCATCATGCAGGGGAAAAAAAAACAAAACCATGAAACAAGCAATAGATGAGGTCTCCTTATTATGACTTCTACAGACCTGGTCAACCCAGAGCCAGCTTCTGTGGAAGTTTTATCATTCAGACCAATAGCAAAAAATAGATCATTCAGTTAAAATTTAAGTGGAGATATATTAATTACCTACAAGTATGGTAGTACATCCAGTTGCAGAATAACTAGGTGATGTACATGAGCATCAGTACTTCTCATATCATTGTATACTGTAAAGGTATTGGCATGAATTTTGGATGGCTTCGTCTTTTTGCCTTCACCGAAGTCACAGTGTCTAATTTAGGCTGTCTAGAAAAAATACAGTAAAAAAGTTCACATCTTTATTTGTTTGAAAAATTACAGGAACAATTACTTAAGACTATTTTTTAAAGTTCTGTAAAATCTATAGCCAGCTTGTCCCTGCTGTTTTGTGTATTCTGACAGTTGCTTTTGTAATGAAGAAACTAAATTGTAGAAAGATAAGTATCCCATGGAGCCTTAGAATAAATGAAAATATTATTGTGGTCGTTCAAATGTCGTAAGTGTTAAACTTTATCTTAAATTCTTTATAGACTTGCTACTAGCAATGTGGATGACATTAGAATACTGAGAATTTTTTTTTTTCACATCTATTTTAGTTGTATTAGAGGACTAGGAGCTAGATCTCTAGGTAAAAAAAAAAAAAAAAAAAAAAAAAAAAAAAAAAAAAAAAAAAAAAAAAAAAAAAAAAAAAAAGAAAACAAAACACCAAAAACAAAACCAAGGGTGTTTAGGAGTAGATAAAGTGTATGTATGATTACTGCAACTTTTTTGATACAAATTAAAAAACAGATTTTACTTCAGGTAGTGTTTCATTCTTTGTCCTCTAATACAAAGTTTAAACTGTAGGTTTAATCAGCAACATATTTTAAAGTACACATCAAATATAAGCACAAATATTGTTTCTGAGTCAATTATACTGTACAGGAGCTAAAAAATTATGATTAATGAATCAGGGCAATAATGAATAAACTACCTTCTTCCTTAATTTCTTGTAAATCTATTCTATATCTAAATCCATTTTATTTTGAATAATACAAGGGGCAAAAATGTGCTCCTCTAAGCTTTTGACAGATTTAAATTCCCAGGGCTATCATTTTATTTGCTTGCTGCAACAATCCAGAATATCTGCTCTAAGAAAGTTGTCTGAAACCTAAACTGTTGTTTTGTCATATTTTGAATTTGCCTGACAGTGTAACCAGTTTAGATTTAATTTGTATTTCTTACCATATTTTTACTGCATTGTGGATGGTGCAGAACCCTGCTGTTGGTGTGGGATACCATCAAATTGCTAAGAAACATGTTACGTAAAGGATTCTTCTGGCAGGCTGTGGACATACACAAACAACAGAAAAAGGAGGATAGTATAGGTGTCTAGTGTTAGACTGGAAGAGTGTATTTTGGTCCAATAGCTGGAGCAAATGTCACAAGGTTTTTAAACCTTTTTACAGAAGTAAAGAACTACACAACTTGGGGTCTTTTAATCCAGAGTTGTTTTCCCATACCCTGTTTCCTAGATTCGATTGTCCATCACAAATAGGAAAATACAAACAGTAGAGGATATGGATATTAAGATCCTTCACCTTGCTGCCATGCATATGGAAGTTCCACTTATTTGCCTGTCTTTCAGTTTCCAGTGGTAATGCATTTCTGATGGTGTAGAAGAGCAGGAATTCTTGATACCATCAGTTACTTTCATAAAAAACCCCACTAATATTGCAATTAAAATAGCATTTATTCTGGTGAATTCCCCATGATACTTGATACCATTTCACTTGCTCCAGTCTGGTGGGGGGCCATTCCACTTGACTTTTGCTGTAGCACAATAGAGAAAATGAAGAACTGAAAGGAAGGGAGGACGAATTGAAGTCACCTGGGTCTGTGGTAATGACAGTGGAATCCACTCTTGAAATTATCAAACTGATAAGGTTGGAATGAGTATGATAATCATCTATGTCTTCTCACCTTTTCTAAGGAACTTGGGGCAACAAAGAGGACAAGAAAAGAGGGGACAATATGGAGGAAAAAGGCTTCTGTCAGAAACAAAAAATTTTGGGTTGTAAGTCAGTGAGCAGAGAAAAAACATGGTGATAGAAAAAATATGAAAAGGAAAAAAAGGAAGAATAGAGAAATAGAGAATGGATAGAGAAGGGGAGAGTAAACATACGTGTGTAATATATAATTGATTTATTTCTAGAATGCTGTTTTCCACTTTCTTGGCAGGTGTCTTACCACTGCTGATTTTAAGAGAAAGATCTGGGAAGACTATTTTATGAACTTGTTTAACTAGCTTTGCTGTATACTGAGAACTCTAGTTAACTATGGGATTGGCTGAATGACCAGCTATACAGTTATTAGTCATAACAGAAAGAAAATGGAATATTTTGTCCTCTTGAGAGTTTTTTAACTTCTTTTTCATCCCATGAATAATTCTGGACAAATTCAGCCACAAAATCCTATTACATAAAAGTGTGACTTTCAAAGAGATTCAGGAAAGTGATTTTGTGTTTGCAATGTTTTATCCAGTATAGAAGCCTTTCCTGTCAGGCTCTCCTGTCAGTTTTGTGGTTGCAATTTCACTCTTCTGTTTTCTCCTACTTGTTTTCTCAAAATACATATTAGAATTTGGAAGGGAATAGACTGCATCTTCACATTTTCTAGCATCAGTCCTGACAGATCTGTGAGATTTTGTGCTGACACAAAATATAATTATATTTCATAAGCATCCATCTCTACCTTTTCCTACTTTCAACCTGTATTATTAGTTTTATTTATCTGAGCTCTGATATTACCGTGAAGAGTACAGTTTTTGTCTTTCCATATATTTCCAGTCTCTAGTGCAAATACAGTTGAAGGGGGATAGTACGCTTACACTGATTTTACTGCGATGCAGTTCAGTAGCGTGATCCTCTGACATCAGCAGTATTGTTATTCTAATCAGTTTCATACACCTTGCTGAACCTCAGTGTTCTGTAACATCTAGGCAATACCTTGTTGGGGAACAGGCTGTCCACAGGATTTTTTCGTCCCAAATGAATCATAGAAATTAGAGATAGAAAAGATCAAGTCAGAAGTGGTAATATAATTCCCTTCTGTAAAAGTGGATAAGTTATTCAGGCAAATCTATTTGAACTCTGAAATATTGATGATAGAAGAAGCTGATGTTCAAAGGGGATAGATGTTCTGACCTTGAAAACACACTCACCCAGTGAACTGTAGAAAGAACAGGCCAGGCAGATACCAGAGCCAAAACCAGGGTCACAGAACTTGAGACATTCACCACTGTCTGCGTGCCCTGGTCTCTAACTTTCATCTGCAAGACAGCAGGATTTGTTGATTCACTTCAATGTCATTACAAGCCTTCTTGATATTTTATGTTATGTCTTAGTTCACTCTTGGCTGGGCAACAAGAGTCACTTTTATCTTTTATTTCTATGTTTTAAAACTATAAAGCCCTGTGACAGTGCCAGTTTAATACAATCTTGTTACCAAGGTAAATATGTATTAGCTGGGATGAAATTTTAGACGTTTCTGTAAAATAACAGAAACCTTGTTCAATTTGCCGCTGCTTCTAAAGCAAAATATCTTGTATATGAATGTATTTTACTATGATTTTACTATGTCAAATCTCAAAGCAAAATATTTCATGCCACTGCATAATGTAACAGAAAGATGAAGAGTATACTGAGGTGCACTGTAGCTCTGAGAGCTATTTAAAGTACTTTTTAAAATGGCATTTCTTAAAAGTTGTTAAAAAAGACCCAAACCCTGACCACTTTTAGATTTTTTTAAGTTCAGTTTCACAAAAGATCTTCAGTCAATGTCAACTCCTGTCTAGTCCTATGGAAGGTGCCTAAATGAGCAATGGTTGTCTAGGCCTTTTCCTTAGTGCTGCTTTCCTCAGGTGCTTTATATTTCATGTCAGGTAAATTCATCCAGTAGATAGTGCTACTCTTCTTGGCATACCCAGACATAGCTCAGTCTTATCAGTACTGAGATATTCAATATCCCATGCACCTCCTAAATCTGCTGCGTAGTGCAAACTAAGTATGCCTCTCATGTGAGAAGTCCAATATAAGAGATATTTTCCAAGCATCCCTGGCATGTCATACAAAACTGCCAGAGGCAAGGAGCATCCCCAAGTCTGTAGCACTCATCCAGCATATGGATTCAATTCCCTTCTGTGCCTGACAGTAAACTCCACTTTCCTCTCATGACTGAACCACCAAAAATAGCACCGACAAATATTTTTAGACTGTAAGAAGGAGAGCAGTAGCTTCTTCATTCGCATGTGTACCATGGGACTGCAGAAAAAGATGGTAGGTGATAAAACCACAGAAAACAGTATGTTGTTTGGGATATCCATAAAACTACTCAATCTCATCTGCGTACTCTTTGGCTACAGTCAACTTGGACCTGATACCCAACCATTCCTTTGTTCTGACTACTACATAATTTGTCACTGCCATTTTCTGCCAATTACTCTTCCATGCGTCTGATTTTCTTGGCCAGAAGATGGCATAGGCATTTCAAATTTAATTGTTGCTGCAGTTTCACTGGGAGATTCTGTGTGATGATTAATCTAAATACAGTATAGCATTTTCTTTTCTGAATGCATCAGTAATCTTTCATTTGTGCTGTGCTGATTATGTAAACTTTTCTTTAACTTTCAGCACAGTGAAACAAAACATTACAATATGGACTATTCTGATAGCTCTTTAACAAATCTATTCTTCAATATCTCTCTAATATACTGTTATGTAGTTCTCCAGCTCTCCAGACCTGTAAGATTCAGGATCCTGAATTTCTATTAACTGTAGTTAAATGCTGAGGTTACTTAGGTCATTTCAGTATCTGAACTTACCTGACACTAAGTATTTCTACTTTAGTAAGACTGTAAATGAGTTTAAACCTCAAATATTTAATACTCTCTTCAGTGCTTACAAGCTACCTGCCTATTATCATTACTTCTTCAGGCAGTGCAATGTCTTTAATTGCCCTGTTGGTTTCATTAGTGTCCCAACTAGATGATAGAAGGTCTGAAAGTCCCTTTTATGATGTGATAGAGGTGTACATTTGAATGAGGTTTTATTAAAATGATGAAGTAATGCAAGGTCTTTTCTCAGCTTAAAAGGAAAGAGAAAGATTTATTACATATGCTTAAAGCTAAAAGATTGACTGTGGGCTTTAAACCATTTATATTTCCCTGCATCACAACCTGCAGCATCAGGGTTAACTTGCTAATGAGAACCAAAACCCAGAGTCCCATCATGCTATTCAAATTTAATGTGCACGTGGACCTCTTGATTCAGGACAGGTTTATAAATAGTGCCTTTAGTTTAAAAATAGACTTTTCAGATCTAGGGGAGTTGATATTATGATCTGTAAAGTGAATGAAGCTCCCAGGAGTAACTAGAGCTTATGTAATATTTATTCCTACATTTTTGCTCAGCTGTTTTATGCCATTTTGATGCTGAGCTGCAAGGACTGTTAGTTTCTTAGACATTTCAAATTTTTCTTCAGTGAATCTGGGACTGCATGCATGCTAGGTAACCTTACTTGACTTTGGGATTTTGCATAAGAAGCCATGGTCATTGCCCCCACTTACAACTATTTTGATTTAGCAATTTTTGTTTTGCATGATCTCTGGGGAAACCCAAACTGTACTGCTAGGTACAGAAACTTTCCAGTATTAAAGTTGATGTCATGATGATTTTTTGCATTTTATTTTATACCCCTGTTATGCCTTTTTATGCAAGAATACAACTTCTGTATTCTTAGTGCTTTTTGCCTACATTCTTGGACTTGTTTGTTAAGCTAGGAGACTAAACATTTTAGAGGCTTCATAGTTAGGGAGCAATATGCTCCAGACCTCAAGGTCCTCTCCACAACACATTTTGTAAACTAAGGTAGAACCATCCAGGGGAAGATTCCTTGAGGAGGGAGGCTCATTCGAGCATCTAATTGGGGAATTTATGATAGATATGCTAATTAGTAAGACCTATAATGTTATACCAGATCTTTTGGAGGCATTGCAGTGGGCATTGAGGTGCATTCGACCTGGATGTAGTGAACCTAAGGATCCTAAAAGCAAATACTAAGGTAAAATCCCTTTTTCCCTTCTAACTCTGTTTGCCTCTCGATTTTAAGACCAGGAAATGGCATCAAAGTAATACTAGAAAAATTATGAAATTACCTTTTTTTGAAACATTCTAACTGGTTAATCTCCCAGGTAGAAGAAACACTGAGTAGAGCTAAGATCTGTCTCTGGATACATGTACAAGAAAACTTTATTAAATTTGTATTAGGTACTCACAGAAACAGCTTTCACTCCTTGATTTTGTAGTTGTTTATAATGTTTTTCAAGTGAAATATTGGTGCTAATGGAACAACATTCAGGGCAAAAATGTCCATGGAATACGGAACAAATCTAGCTTTAATATTTGTCATTGGGACACCATTTTATGCATGGAAACATCATTAAATAAGCAGAAGCCTGACAAAATGCCTTTCTGAGGAAGAAGTTCATCTCTCTGTATCATCTCTCTGATATGAGGTATACCTCAGGTATGAGGTATCACATTTAAAGTTTCAGATGCTGCAGGTGTTCACTGGTGAGCACCTATCATACTCTTGTTTACAGCAAGGAACATTAACTCTCAAATTAGCAACCCAAGCAAGGGCTAGATTAATCAGAAAGATTTCATAATGCCAAAAAAATCTGTAAGCTATCCTTGAGGAAAACCAGTAGAAGAATTAGAACGATCAGAAACCAGTGCTTAAAAGAGTAAATAAAATATTTTGACATTAGATGTATAAAATCTGTGTGCATAACAAACTTGGCAGTATGATATTTAAATACAGCTTGATGTCTACAAAACATGATCAAAATTTATAGAAAAGCATCCTGTTAATTAAGGCTAGTTATGAAACAATTGGAAATTACTGTTAACATATCTGGAAATATCTTACAAATATGAAAAGATAATAGGTAAGAATGGCATGAATCTGATCATTAGAAACTAAGTTTGGTCTTGTAAAAATTAGCAACATTGGACCTATTACACTATCCTCTTTCCTTACTCAGCAAGTTAATATTAGAGGTCTGAATCAATGGCCACTGAAACAAAATCCTTGCATGTGACTTCAGTGGCTGCTTCACTTATTGTTTAGTCTTATCTAAAAGATAAAGAAAATCCAGTTAGCGTAAAGACTAAACCTCTCTTAGGTAAAATTGTTCCAGCCTGAAGCGTTAATGGAAATGTGATGGTATGTGTTTCAAAACATAACTATGTGATGAAAACATGATGGCTTGTGGAAAGCATTTGTTGTAAGAAGCCAAAGCATTATTTATATGCTTTGAAACAGGTGAACAGAATAGTGACTTGGCAGCCAATATTAAAAGGTATAGAGTATCTTGGGAAAAAAAAGGAGGAGAAAAAGTAGCCTTACTGATGCTGCCAGAAATATGAAATCTTCTCTAAAATTCACTCAGATCTTCTGAGTACCAAATATTCTACCTGGAATCCCCCTAATGCTTTAAAACACTGTTTTTTTGTTCCATACATAAGCTGCTTCCCTCTTTTACAGTAGGTTACTTTCCCCAGACGAAACATTTTGGGAGAGTAAAAGTCTTAACACTCAAGGAAAGAACACTGTAGACCACATCTCCCTCAGTTCTCTAAAAATTTCCAGAAGAATTAGTCATTTTTGACCTGCTGGCAAAGTGTTCAGCCCTCCATTCTAAGTCTATGGCAGGCATTCAGCACCACTTAGTCTATGCAACTTTAATCTTTTTCCGTTAATATTCTGCACATATTTGAGATATTGATAGAATTTTCTATTGATAGAAATAGAAGTTGATAGAAATTTCTGGAAACTTTCTAATTATCATTCAAGACATACTTAGCACTAAGTCTAGGGAATAACAACCCACACAGTAATTTGTATATGTTCTGCAAATACAAGTTGCTACTGATATAGCTACGTCATGTAGTTCTTATTGAGGCTCTTTTATTCATTTTGATATCTTGGCTATACCATAAGCATTTTTTAAAATATTCTGTCAGGATCACAATTTTTACACTCAAACAGTTAATGTTGTATTGTGCTCTTGGAAAAGTCAAATTTTCTGGGAAAACACTTGTTCATTTTCTGTTGCTTTAATGCAACTTTATATTCAGCAGGTAGATTTGATGCTGTTATGTGTTTGCTGAGCAGAAAGGCTTCTTTTCCAGTAAGGATGCTGAAAATATTTAGTGGAACATTGCTTTAGACAGCATCTAAAAACATATCCTGCTCAAGCTGGTTACCAGTAGATTATCTTTCTTCCCGCATACATCCATTGCACAACATTTGCTTAAGTTTATTAAAGCTTATTTGGTTTATGTCAAAGTCAAGAAATTCAACCTCTGCCTTCTCAGTTCAGCCAACCGGTGTTAATGCATAATAATATATTCTTTAGGTACACAAATCACATTTTTTCACAGTAACGTGATCTTACTCTCTAAGGAGAATGAATACTTTTTCTCCAAGGAAGAGTTATTCAAGATTTTGATTTTGTGGCGTTTTTAAAGGTTCAGTATAGAGCTGCAGGCTTCATTTACAGCATCCTGTTCAAACCTAACTTTGAAGATAAAAATTAACCCTTTCCTTTATATATTTTTATGGTACTCACCTCTAAAATACCAAGTATTCTACAAACATAAGTGTTTAATTTGACAATATGCCATTACAATATGGGAATTTAATAAATTAGCAATATTTGCCAGTGATTGTGCTACCTAAAGCTAGGATCATGCTTTTCAATTGTTTATTATATAACGTATGAAAGCTCAACATCATTTCAGATCCAGCTACAAGGTCTGAAACAAAGAACCTCAAAATATACAACAAACATACTAATGCCAAAATTTTTTTACTTGAATTTTCTATTCTTAGGAAAAAATTTCCATGATTTTAAGGAAAATGTATCGGAACTCAAGTTTTAAGATAACCCTTCCTGAAAGGCAAATTAAAAGTTCTCTCTGTAAACAGATATCTGGTTTCTGAGAAGTTTCCAACCCCAATGCTTTATTCATTCAGCTGACATGCTAGCCATGAGCTGGCAGCTTGGGACTTGATTCCCAAACTCATGATTTCTTTTTTTTTTTTTAAATACAGACTGGTAGGATATCCTGCTAGCCTGCTGCTAGCCTCCAATTTTCACATGAAACAGCTTGTGTTTCCAAGACCTTCCGTTTGTCACTCTACAGCAGCCAGTTGAAAAAAAGGTGGAACAACCATAGTGCATGAGTTTATGGAAGCCTGAAATTTGGTTGATTCAGAGACAGAGTGCCTACTCTTCCTAGGCTCATTTTTTTTCCAAAGCTAAAAATATTCAGATAAATGTATGCCATCTGTCACCTTTCAATACAACACCTTTTAAAAGGGAAAAAACCCCTTTAACTTTTTCCTTATTACTTGGCTAATGTGGGTAAATAATGACAATATTAGCAATAATAATGATGAGTGGCAGCAGGCATTTTAGTGGATGGCAGAGAAAGAAGTGTAGGATGGGCAGTCACCAGCTAAGCAGAAAGTTAATAAGCCAATATAAATAGAATTCTTTCAAGTATTACATTTTAATAAGTGTCTGGAGTTTATATGTTACTATTTCATCAATCCCGCAATATTCTGGACAGGGGAAAAAACCTGCCAACTGCACCTTTTCATTTGCTTTCCTCTTCTTGATTCACAAACATAAAACAAAGAGCTCTAAGTTCCATACAGTCTCCTGTTCTTGTATCAGTTGCCACTACGTCAAGGATAGAATCTGAAAGCAGTGCTTTTTTTCCTGTGTCATCTTCTGCTTAAAGGAGCTCTGATGTTTGTGCTGAAATGATCTGGAATTCTGCCAAAGCCTTCAGGATAAGCATATTTCAGTCTGGCAGTGAATCCCCAGTCAAAGATGAAACAACTACAGACACTATCACAAGAAAGTTATTTATAAATCCAGATACAAAATCTATGAAAACTAGTGCAGCAGTCTTTTAATTGAGGCCGTTTGTTCCAGCTGCCATTAGTATAAATATCAAATTTGGTACTTTGTGCATGTATCAAAATTTAAACACAACAGTGTAGGTAGCATCCAGTGAAAGATAATTTCTGTGTTTTCCTCTGTCAGTATTTGCAGATTGAACGTTTCTAACTGGACATTTAAAGCCTAAGATTGGTAAGAGACTATACATTTTAAGATATTTGAAATAATATATTAAAAAAGTAATTCTGAAAATTTTAGCAGCTAAAATACCCTGTTGATCCATAGATACTTTTGCCTTCCCTGCTGAGCTGTTATTATCTGTTTGTATTTTGTATGCTCAAAATAAATGCATAAAACAATTCACCAAGTGCGCCTTGGATTAATAATGAAATTGTACATCATCTAAAGCTAATAATATATTTTATTATAGGTTTCAATAGAAGCTTGTATTTCATCTTCCATGAATAATCTCAGAATTCCAAAGCAGAATCTCAAACACACAAACGCCTATGTATCTATGCATTCATATACCTACAAACATGCATGTATAGATAACATTTACAGCTTTCTGTACTTATGGACATGAATAACTAGAGCTTGACATGTAATAGTTATTTTAAAGATATGAATAAAAGTGACACCAATGTTTCTTGTGAGCTTCTTAGGAATTAGAAGGGTTGAGAGGCATTCAGATGCCTCATTTAAGGTTATCATTTAAGCAACCAAAAAAAGAAAATATAATCTATTCTCCAAAAATTAATTAAAAACATGATGGATTCCATTGTCTTTGAAGAATACCATCTCCCTTTGTTAAAAAATTAAGCAGTAGAATGTTTCATTGCTTAATTTTCCAGTTTGGAGGCAGAGAAAAATGGGGCATCAGTACTGCCTGGGAACTGTCTAGGTAATTGCCCAGCATCTTTTTTTTTTTACTGAAGAGCCTGTCTTTAGTAAAGACAACTAAGTCTGTGTTCAACTAGACTTTCAGAGGTTAAGTTTATTTAAGTACTTGCTAGCAGATTCAAGGAGAGTAAAGTAAAAGTCATATTAAAGTCATGGAAGCTTGAAATATAAATGGGAGAAAAGAGATTTTAATTTCAGGACTGGAAAAGTTAGGGGCTAATGTAATGAAAAGAACTTAAATAAAGAAGGTAAATGTGGATTTGGAAATTTATTAGTAATATTATTTCTGCTGATTTTTCAAGAGAGACTGTTTAAAACCAAAGCAAGCCTTACTGTTCTGAATATTTTAATTTGATATGAACTCTAAGTCTGCGTGATTGAAAGAGTCCAAATAAATGATATGATAAAAATAATAGGTCATGGTAATTAAGATTAAAGATGGCTTTTTTCCAAAAGTTGCATCCTTCAGTTAAGCTACCTTTTTAAACTAAAAATGAGTGTCTTATTTCTGATATATGACAATGAATTTTGAGCTAGAAAGTAGAAACAAATTACTTTTAAATTGTTCCACTGAGGATGCTCATTAATATATTGAGAGCGGAAATGACAGAAAAGAGCAAAAGAAAAACTAATACTTGCCTTTTTATATTTATTTTACAGGAAATGTGTTTGTTGTAAGCCTGGCAGTTGCAGACTTGATAGTAGCTATCTACCCTTATCCACTGGTCCTCACATCTGTGTTTCACAACGGATGGAAACTGGGATACCTACACTGCCAGATTAGTGGCTTCTTGATGGGCCTAAGTGTCATTGGATCAATCTTCAATATTACAGGCATCGCTATCAATCGATACTGCTATATCTGCCACAGTCTCAAATATGACAAGCTGTACAGTGACAAGAATTCATTGTGCTATATTGTTCTTATATGGGTCCTAACGTTTGTTGCTATCGTGCCCAACCTGTTTGTGGGATCGCTGCAGTATGACCCCAGGATTTACTCATGTACATTTGCACAGTCTGTGAGCTCAGCATATACTATAGCAGTTGTGTTTTTCCACTTCCTGCTTCCCATAGCTGTAGTTACTTTCTGTTACTTGCGAATATGGATCCTTGTTATTCAGGTAAGGCGAAGGGTTAAACCGGATAACAACCCTAGGCTGAAACCACATGACTTCAGAAACTTTGTAACCATGTTTGTGGTGTTTGTACTGTTTGCAGTCTGCTGGGCTCCTTTGAACTTTATAGGCCTTGCTGTGGCTGTCAACCCAAAAACCGTAATCCCTAGGATTCCAGAGTGGTTGTTTGTATCTAGTTATTACATGGCATATTTCAACAGCTGCCTTAATGCTATAGTATATGGACTCCTGAACCAGAACTTCAGAAGAGAATACAAGAGAATTATTGTCACCTTTTGTACAGCTAAAGTTTTTTTCCAGGATAGTTCCAATGATGCAGGAGACAGAATGAGAAGTAAACCTTCTCCGCTGATTACAAACAACAATCAAGTGAAGGTGGACTCTGTCTGAAAATGGAATTCTTACTATTACCACTCAACAGCATCCAAATAACGTGTCCATTTTATTAGACCTCCTGTTAAATATCATAGTGAAATACATCATCTACACTGAAAGCACTTTGATCAAATTCCTTGCATGGTATTTGGGAGTTTGTTACAGAGCCTTGACATACAGATCCTATTATACAATGGTATATCCCTTGTATAATAACATAATTATATCCTTGAGGGAAAAAAAAGTTATGAATGACTACTTTATTTTCTTAGATGGAGATACATACCTAGAAAGAGATTGAATCAGAAGTATCCATCTTTCCTGGTGCAGTAAAACAAATCATGAAACTATTCCTGCCCCTTTCCACATGCTTTTTCTGGCCAGGTTATGGTCCTGATTCTAAAACCTCTGAAAACTTCTTTTAAAAGATTAAATCAGACTTTTATGTAATATATTAGGAGATGTGAAGTGAAAAATCAAGGTAATTGAAAATTCATTAGGATTTTTGATAAGTACCTCTATCTATATTTCTTTGCTACTAACATGGACACGAATATAATTTTTTTGGATATTAAACCTCACCAGCCCTCCTAGGAATGACATTCTCAATTGACTTCTCAATTTTAAAATAGCTTTTAGGAGAAGAAACATGCCTGAATGATTATCTTCAAAGCTCCAAGGGCAGGAGGATAAACAGCAAGGAAGGAAAAGAGCCATGATTCATCAGCTCAAGCCGTTTCAGCATGAAAAAGAGGTGTAGGAGGGTTGGGAAGAGAAATTTAAACAACCATTATTTCTGAAGAGACAGTAACCCCTGAAATCAGGAGGTGCCCCAGAGGAGTTTCTGGGGGAACACGTTCTGGAAGCATAAGTGAGGAAGAAATGTTATATATCACTTGTTTACAAGATAGAATTCTAAATCTCTGCGAGAAGAAGAATAGTGCATTTAGTAGGAGTAATAGTTGAGTATGACAGTTTTGTCTGGTTGGTGGAGTCTTAAGGCCATGAAACCGTGGGAAATGAGACATATATACAGGATGAGTATTTAACATCTTTCTGAAACTTCTCTCCTGAGAATAACCTGAGACTAGCAGTTATTTTTTAATCTGCCACAGATAAATTTTTCCAATTAATAATTAGGGTTTACCACAATTATGAACATAGTGTAATAACCTAGAACAATTAGACAACTTTAAATAAAGAGAAGTTACTACTTAAAACAGTGGTACAAAGAGGAACACATGATTCTCAGGACTTTCCACAGACAGCAGGGACCTCTTCAATGAGGGGAAGTACACTGTGAAGTGAGGAAGAATAGCTAGACAGGCTGTCTCCTGCAACAATGAATCTCTCTAATGAAGTCCTCTGGCAGAGAAAAGCAATTCACAACAATAGGAGTCACCTTCAAATTGACCTTAAAAAAAAAGAGCATTTAGTTCTGGAAAGAACTGTCATACCTTTTAATGCTCAATTGTTTATACCTACAGTGATGTTCAAGTACACTTGAGCATTTCCAAGCCAATTCCAACAATGTCAGTGGGACTAAGAGCTTCTGAGTAGCCATCAAACTTTTGTTAGTCTATGTTAAAATGTGAATTTTACTTAAACAGTTATTTTAAAATATTATTTACAGTACTGGAGATTTTCTTGAGCTTATATGTCTTAGAAAACAATAGTCATTCTGTCATAGAACTCCTTAAACTGCATATAAATCTAACAGCATTTCATCTTTCTTGGATCATAGACTAGTGTTCCCTTGGTTTACTAATGAACTAAAAGGGAATGGGTTCATATTTACTTGAAAGCCCCACTGAAAACTCATCATCATATCAGTTTCTTACCTTAAAAACAGGTGCCTCATGTCAAGTTAACAATGGAACTTAATGAACAACATTGTAAAACCTTGGATATGAACTAGCAAGTCAATGCATTGCTGAGGTGCTTGACTCATCTTTGTTTACATTTTCCAGTCAGAACCACTGTGTAAATAACCAGCTCTCTTCTATTGTGGTATCATCATATGATATGATACAACATGATTTACAGCATAAAGTATATCACAGCTTTCTTCACTGTGATTTCATCCTTGGAGGATGCTTAGCTCTGTAATTTTATTGCTTTGTGTGTAGTGATTTTAGAATAGCAAGGGAGGCATGACCACCTTATACGTAAATGAATTTTTCATGCAAGAAAAAATATGATTTAAATTCTTACAAAAATTGCCTTATTTAAAGCATATTTTCAATGAAAATAATGTCTTATTATATATCTATTAAAGTAGCATAAAGACAATTAAAGTAGCTTAATCATTAGTAAGTTTAGAATTCTCAAAGATCTTTCACTTTCCGTTTCCAACAGAAAATGTCTATCTGTATCACATCTACATATTTACGAGCCGGTTCAAGATACTGTATCCAATATGTGGGTTATCTGAGGAATTTAAGTCCCCTGTAATTTGCAAGTGCAAAAATATATTTTTGATGACAATGAAAATGGTTTGCTATATACAACAGAACATATTATACCAAAGGTATATATTTTATTGAATAGGCCTGTAATAAAAATGGAGAGCATTTTTCAGATCTGTATTTTGAAATATTTGTATTAAATATAAATCACAGAAATGTGCATGTTGGTGATGTTATGAGCTGCTAAATATAGCAATAATTTTAAGAAATTTATGTCTTGTTCTTCTTTGGGGGGAGAGTTGATAATTTCATTTAAATTACTATGGATTAAACATCTGGGCAATATCCACTGCCCTCTTGAGTTTACTTTTGCATTTACTGCCATTCTGAAGAATGTTTTAGGTAAGGATTGCAAAACCACTCATTGCGAAAGTGGAAGAATAATGATGCTTAGCTCTGCAGTAATGGTTACTTTTAATTCAAGTCTATTGCTTCAAAAGAGTCAAAGTGATTCATGCAAGACAATCAGCAGCCTTGTCAGCTGCTCACTGACAATAAGAATGACTATGTAAGTCAGCATCTCACAAGATCTGACTCTTTATGGTGAACATAAAGATGACTGGTGAAAATAATAATGATTTCTGTCCATTCTAAGGAGATGGAGTTTGAAACATCTGAAATTAGTTGCTTCTGTGAAAGTGGATGAGCCTTGGTGTGTTTTTTTATATTCCAAGTCATTACATTTTCCCCTGTTTGAAAGGTTAGCATAGCACAACTGCATTATAAGAGTTCTCTCTGGGTGGTTTAGCTAGTGTACTTGTCCTGCAGCAGTCATCAGGCCTGGATAGATTTATTCCTAAAATGCGAGTGTTGGGAGTCTGCCACATCTGCAGAGGCCCACCCCTTTCCTACTTCCTATCCATCTCTGCTCTGAGCCCCAGTGAAGCCAAAGGACCTCTGTGAAGGAGCAGTGAAACACCTCGGTCCCCCTCCCTGTATGCAACACACTGAAGACTTACAGCCTTATGAACCTCTACCTTATCCTAAGAGAATTTCTTTCCTATATCACAGTCTTGATTATGTTGACAATCTAAATATGATCTTATCAGCACACCTTGAACCCTTACAGGTAGATAGTTTAATTGATGGTCATCTACATTGCAAACCTCACGTTTGCAAAGAAGCTTGGCATTATTACATATTTACCAGCAAAGAGAATCTGAATGAATATATTAATATCAAACAGGGTAATTATTGTATTTAAACTGTAACTGTATGCAACAACGTAGTTTCATTTGGAGCAGCTTTGCACATCTCCTCTTTGCACATTTTCTTCTACCACTGAGCTAGTGCAAGTGCATAGATATGAAACAAGCATATGTTATTTCAATAGACATAATATGTAGCAATGATTTTACTTCTTTTTCTTCTAATTTGTTTTAGAAGCAGATATATAAATCATCCATAATAAACAGACTATCATGAACAATCTGTATCAGTGTCTAGTGCATCCTTGTATGACCAGCATATCTTTTTCTTCTTCTGGATCACTTTTGAAATGTTATCGCATTAGAGCTGATTAATTATGATATACTGAAGGAAACTGTTATTTTCCTTACGTGACACTGAAAAAAAATCATTAAAAAATCCTTAAAATGTAATACACAAGTACATAAATATATGTGGTCATCCAATTTAAAATATAATTTCAGAAACTCCTTCTATTTTAATAACTTGTTCGCAAACTGTAGTAATATAGATGGGCTGTTATTCTTTACTTATTTTCTAGTAACTGCACTTTGTAAGTATCATTAATATGGTTTATGAATAATTAAGAACTGCAAATGTCTGTCATTTTGTCACTGAGGCTTGGGAAGTCACACATGCTAAAGCCAACTTTCTTAGCAGAAAAAATATTCAAGTAGTGGCCTGGTTTATAGCCCATGTACTGTATCTCAAATTTTTGCCTGTAATAAGAATTCCATTATGTAGTTTTATGAATTTACTTATTAAAAATATTGTTCCTACCTCAAATATGTGTCTGAGAGATTGCAATGTGAATAAGGTGGAAAAGATTCATAGTATAAGTCAATATAAGCCTTTACAATTTTTATAAGCCTTTACAATTTTTAATAGAAACAAAAGTAAATTCAGCAAAGAAGTACATATATTAATAATGGTCATAGAAAATATTTTCCCAATTGAATAAAATGCTCATCACTCAAACCATCTGAACTACCAAATACTGACCTAAGTATGCACATTTTGAGAACCATGTTATTCATGTAATTATACACAGGTTATTCCAAAAGTTATACCCAAACAGCCTTTGAGACATGGTGTCTGAGTTTCATCTCACATAAACCAGTACAGCTTCACTGATTCATGTCAGCTGAGGATTTTGGTATATTGGAGTTCATAAATCTAAAAATTAGCTATTTTACACTATTACACAAGGAATATATATTTTTATTTCTATGAAATTCCTCAACTGTCAGATGTCCAGATTGTGGCAGAATGTGAATTTGCCTGCTCATGGTCTGCAAAATTAAGCTCATCCAGTGGAACTCTCTCTGTGATTTGTAATTTTTATAAGTAAATATAAAAAATCAGCAGTCTTTTATGTGGTTTCATTCTTAATTGTAGAAGTAGCAACTATTTAGCAGAAAATATACCAAACTTAAGAGATTTAGAGACAGGAATTCTACTTGCCATTTTTCTTTCTGCTTATGTTGGATGTGTGCACACAGATTTCATTTAATCACAAGAATTTTACTTTGCATGTTTGTTTCCAGACTCTAAAACTTTTTATACTTAAATACGTAGTCCATACTCTTCTTTAATATGTAAAAATACTCAACTGGTTTATAAAAGTCAGGGAAATACAATGATATTACCAGGTGTATGTCTCAGACCAAAGTTTTTTTCCACACGACTGAAGCTGTGAAATGTTCTGCCACAGAGCACTGCCTACCCAAACCCTTAACAGGTACAAAAAAAACAATTGCACTGATTCACAGAAAGATTTTATTCATTTTTTAATGGTACAGTGTCAGATGCTTAAAAATTAACATGGAAAAATTTCATTAAGCCTTTTGTGATAATTTAAAAAGTTACATAAAAATACTGTGTAGATCTATGGATTGTATATGCACGCTTCAGAAACCTCAAGTCATGTTAAGAGATTTGTCTTCCAAATATTACATTCAAGTAGTTGTTTACATCCAGCATAAAGAAACATAACTCCTACAGGCACATTAAACCAACTATAAAGCCCTTATAGCCCCAAACTTCTGCTTCAGACTGTCTGAAAAGCTAATATGCCAATAATTTGCTCACTCTGTTCTAGTCTTTCCTGATAGTTTATTAACATGCAATATCTTTCTCACCATAAATTTTGCCTAGCTTGAAAGCAGAAAAATTAACTGTTTCATTAATATGTATGTTCATACCAGTCATCTCTCCCCACCAATTTTGATGTTGATGCAATTTTTCAGGACAACTCCTAGAAACACATCTCCTTCCAAAAAGAATCCCTTCTCCTTTCAATCCCAGATAACTTTTTCCTTCCTCAGTTCTGACCATGCTATCAGCTTGGCTGTCCCTTTTCCACCTGTTCATGCCAGTGAACATATGCCATAGTGCTCTCGACTCTGAAGTGTCCCTGTCCTATTGTGATCTATTATGACCACTTGTGTTTTTTAACAGTAGCTGGATATCAATTAAATACTGTATTATGGACAAATTAAATGCAATAGTTTCAGTACTAGTCACTATGAAAAATCTCTGATTTAATACAAGCATAAAAATCTATAGAGTGAATAACCCCAAGGGGTTCTAATCTTTAAATATAAACTTTGATTTATAACCTTTGTAGTAACTATTTTTATTTTAAGTGCTCATTAATCCCATTTATCCCCTATCTTTTTCTCCACATGTCAAGAGCCCAGCTTCTGTGCAGTGGCAGGAATTAAATAGTCGCTAGAACAAGGGTTGCACTTGAAGTCTCCTATGGGCTGTGTCAGAAAGAGAAATCAAATTCAGAATAGGTAACACTAGGTATTGAAGCATTTGACAAAAACTCAGTGTCTGTTAACCAAGATCTTAAAGAAAGAAAATAGACCGTGTTTCAAGAGGAGCTCAGCCATAAGGAATAGTTAGTAAGAAACCACCCTGATGTTACCGTCAAAAAAGACTGTTAGGGGGAAAAGGGAGCCTGTCTTATATGTGAACCAAGATTCTACTGCTAGTCTAACTAATGTTTTATTTGTCTACTTAAAAAGTGCAAATTATTCCTAGTTCAGTTACAATTAAATAAACACTTGATGTACAAAACATCTAAGTATTATAGAAAATATTTGTATATTACAAGATTCAGGTCATGTGTATGACTACATGTGAAGTATAGTTTTATACATAGCATCTAACATCTAGCCCTTCTTCCTCTTCTAACACTCACCTTTTCTCTGTACTTCTGGATTATTGTTATACTCCTATTTGTTGAGATGAGGAAGCCATAAAGAAACTGTAATGTTATAAAGCCACGGAAACTTCTAAGCCCGAATGAAAGGACCAGCACGGGTGCAGTTTCTGTTTGTGTAAATTTCTTTATAACATTCTTCTGATCCTCTTATGATTCTTAACAGCATATCTGACAGGAGTAGTGGAACTGTCACTCCCTCATCCTATGGGAAACAGCATGTGAAACAAAACAGCTTGTAGTGAAAAGTCATATGTTCACTGGGATATTTTTTTGTCATGGAAGGTCCATGAAACATGAAGACAGAGGGTAGGGGTTTTGTCATCCCAAACAGACTTAAAGGCCTGTTACATACACAGAGGTCTGCAGTTAGCAGGGCTGGGCAGTCAGGCTGGTCCTAAACATGACTCTCCTACTTCTTTCTTAAATTGTTTCTGGTTTACTCCTTCTATGCAGACCTTGCATTTGATTCACATACTCCTAGAAAGCAGTATTCAAAAGACAGAATCCATTGTATGCAACATCTATACTGAAATTTGAAATAAAATATGATCAAATCTTCAGTATAACTTTCAAAAAATAATTTTTCATTATTTCATTTCATTCAACTCCTCTTATTTAGGATATTTCTGGCATATAAAAACCAATACCCTAATAAAAAAAAATTAAAAAAAAAAAAAAACAACTAAACAAAAAACCCAAAACAAACTCACTGTTTTTCATAGATGAATATCTCTATTCAGGAAGAAGAGCCAAGAGAATGGTGAATGTTCTCATAAATAACTGCAGTGCAGGGTCACATCTAAAGATGAATATCAGGTAGTGCCAACTCACCATCTAATCATAGTTAAGGTCAGGATGATGCCAGTATGGGCAGATGGAATGAAAAACATTCCTTTCATTGCCAAAATACACAAATAAGGAAATTCAGAGTAGTGTCTGTAGCCACATGATAGCATTCATAAAAATGGGGTTCAGTTTCAGCCTCATCAGTTATTTTTTTTTAGTTTTATTCTTCAACATCACAACTTTTGGGCAGTGTTCCATGATACTGAGAACAGCTGTTTATCATCTGTCTATGACATTTTTGGTTTCAGTTCTTCCTTCTGTTTTGAAAAAAAAGTATTCAAGGAGAACACTGGCAATACGTTCCAAATACATTTGGATACAGCTGCACGTACATAATTGTAGGCAGCTATGAAAATTAAGTTTGCCTTCAGTAAGGAATGTAACAGTCATAGGGAATGACTAAAACCTTTGAAAATCATATGAGTTACATTTGTTTTGTCAACACCAAATGTCAACAAACTGAGTTATACTGAACCATTGAATTTGCATTTCTCTTGTTATCCTACTTTTCATTTCATTTCGTTTAACCATCATGTTTTCTAGGTGGTGGAGATGCCACAGAGAATTTTGGAGTTCACTCTGCACGTGTCTCTGTGTGTGTGAATGAATGGCTACTCTCTTCTAAATCACCCCAAAGTGGGTCCTCCTTCCCTCTTAGCCTGATTTTCTATACGTTTGTCTCTGCTAGCTTGAGAAGACATGAAGTGACCACCACAGTGGCTACTCCGCAGTAGCAGAGCAGAGCAAACTTCCCACTCCAGGGCATACCTCTTGATGTGATGGTTTGCTGTGCTGGGCTTGGTGCTGGCAGAAGCACCATACACGAGTACTGCTAGAGGGAAACATCTCTGACAGGTTTTGCCGGTGTTTATGAAGCTCTGGTGGGCATAGACCATTCTAGCAAAAGCCATTACTGCTTCATTTTACTGCCCACTAGTCCTTATTTTTTCCCTCCTAGGCGACAGAGAGCACAAGTGCTAATACCAGGGATCAAGGTATTAATGGATTTCAACTGAGTCGTGACGGTAGATTCTGTGAAGTTTTTTCTTATTTTCAAAGCTTGCAGCAACAGAAAGTTAATCTAATTGGCAGTAATTTTTTCTTTAGTTTTCAGATATTGAAATCTAGAATTTTCTGAGTTTTCTACTTCTGAAAAAGCAAGTATTTTAACTCTGGTGATAAGCTGAAATAGAATGTAAGTAATTTATATTAAAACAACACCATACCTTTTGTTCAATTTTTCTCTCTCACATTTATGTCAGCATATCTTGCAGGTAGAGACAGTGTGAATTGGTTGGTGTTTGAACAGGACGTCTGAACTTTTCAAGTGTTACCAGTGAGTTTTATGCAGTCATGATAGTCAATACTAGTTCAATTTTATTATGGAAAATTGGAGGACACTGTGATCTCATTTAGATGAAATGTATCAACAGGACACCACTATTTGTCTTTTTTTTAAAGGACACATTGTGAAAGAAAGGTAAGTTTTGTGCAAATTCAAGGCTGAGTTATATTCCTTCTGCTTAAAGGTCCCTTCTCTGTTTTAGAGTTAGCCCAGTATATTTTTCATTTCATATTCTAAAATTTGTCTAACAATGCATTGCTACTCCATGGCAACAGGAATTATATTCCCAGCGTGTCTATACTTCTGTAATAAATGACAGAGGCAGCACAAACCGTTCCTTTAACCAGCCATCAAACACATATATGCTTTTAGTTGCAAATAATGTAGGATAAATTCTCCCCACTCAAGTCCACACCATGAATTTCATTTTCTTTCTGGAATAAGAGTGAGACTTATTCAGAATTAAAAGAAATAGACTGGAGTTATTTCCCTAGACCACTTTGAAAGTTGGAATTGCCAGCCCTAATCCTTCACAAACCATGAATCAAATGCACAAAAACCTGGGAATAGCATTAAACAAAAATGTGATTTCAAATAGTAATAAATTACTTTAATTTGCCTTCCATTTTCATGTCTTAAAAGTGCAACCATATTTGTATCTTCAATCCCTCTTTAAAAGACAGACTTTGTCAGATAAGAGTGATAGACTCCTGTAACTGTAAATAAAAAACACCGAATATGATAATCACAAGGAAATTAGAAGGCGAAACATAGGATACATATTTGAAAACCAGCAAAATCAGTCACCATGTACTTTTCCCATGCCCAACAGCACAAGAATCTTCAACAAGCTTCAGTATTCCTTTACCACTTGAATGCAAAAATGTTTGTGAATAGTTGGGTGGATAAATCACCCAACTATTATTTAACACCTCCACTCTGTCAGTCTTTTCCTCTGTTATTCGCAAATAATCCTAGGCAGGATCAGGCTGTGTGAAGAAAGCACAGTAAATGAACTGCATGTATAATATCTTTACTGAGATTTTTATTGCTATTCAGTACTGAAGAAAATTAGTTTATTAAAATACACTATAAAAAAATCACTGCTGAAATGGTCACCTAAGGATCAGGTACGTGACATATATTCCAAAAACGTTTTGTCATAAAAAATTAACACAGATGCTAATTATTCCAAGTATTCAAGGCTTGTTTCCGATTAGATAATATTCCAATCCTTTTTTTTTTCCCCACCCTAAATGTTTTTAATGCTTAAAATAGAGACAATTATACAACAAAAATCACTCATTGATATTACTGATCCTATAGATCCTATAAGGCCTTCAGGGCATCATGAGTGCATGCCAATTGGAAGACCTGGAGCAAAGGCTTCAGTTCAGCTAGCTTATACATCACTTCCAGCACATGTGCATATCTGGATCAGCAAGTACTGATGAAATGCTCCTTTTGTACGTCTGTCAACCTTTTGTAAAAATCTAGAGCAGCAGCTAGGGACAGCTGGTTAAATTCCCTTTTAGGAAGTATTTATTGCAAGTCAAACCCAGAGGTCTGACTGTGGGAGCATGAGGGTACTTCAGGACTCCTCATGGCAAGAGTCCTTGGTGGCAGCCAGCAGAGAAGATGTATGAGCCAGTAGAATAAGTGAATTTTGTGGATTTCGTTTAATAGCATCATTCAGGATTTTACAGCAGCATGCAACTCTTGACAAATTCCATCTGTACTTACATAACTGTTTCAGGATTAGGAATTATTTCTAAAAGTCTCAGTATTTTGATTGCCTTTAAATTGTCCCCAAATTATTGTTTTGAAAATTAAAACCAGACTAGCCTAATAATGCACAGTCATTTCAATTATGCATAAAAATCACAGGATAAACTTTTGCAAACCTAAAAAAAAAAAAAGACATTTAAAAGAAATAGCTTTAAAAATAGAGGAATTGAAGCAAGAATTCAAAACAAAATAAACTAAAGTCAGGATGCCTCCATGAATAAAAAATTATCATTTTGCTCAGTCTGGTTTTGACAAAGCTTAATTCTGCTATGGGGGCAGTGTAACCTGCTTAAGATATACCATTTTTGGATAATTCTTGAGAACTAAGATGCAGCTACCTGTATTCATGAAGCAGTATAATTTTTTCCTAGCCTCAAGCAAACTCTCTGATAATTTTCTTAGCCTTCTTTTTTCCTTTATGGGAAGCACTACACACTGCTTTTATCCACTCAAATTCCCATGGATAATTGTTTCCTGTGCCTCCTGCAGATGAGAAGCCTCCAACCTCTTGCGTAGGACCCATCTAGAAATAACAGGGGAGTAAGCCATGTGCTGAGCAAATTGTTCTGGCATATAGCTCTCAAGTGCAGCCTCTCCAGAATGGAACTGCACATGAAACTATTATATGACTCATGTGCACTCATTCTTGTACCTGGCAAATGTGTATCTACTCACACAATGCTGTAAGCACTAAACTCAGTAAGATTCTTGCACTATAAATTAACTTAATCAAAGCTGGAGACACCCAAGGTACAAGGAATAACTAATCTGGTGCCCATTTGGAAGTTAAACTTTTCTAAACCAACTCCACAAATAGAATGGTTCTCAGACCCACTGGTATGAAACTAAAACCTTTTTCTTGCTTGTTTTTTTCTTTTTGCTAACATACCAATGAATTCTTCAACATACTTAAACAAAGGTGCTTACCTATCATTCTCTGACTTTTTTTTACTAAAGCATCAATCTGAAAATATCCATTTAACTGTATTATCCAAAAGTTGTTAATGTCATAAAAAATGTTAATGTCATAAAATGTCATATACGCTATCCAATATTCCCTCAAAACTTTACAAAATAAATGAAAATTTAAAACCAACATTATTAGCCTAAGATTGTAATTCTTGCAATCTTAGTTTTTCCTTGCACTTAATTAACCGTCTCTCTTCCTGTCACGCTGTAACAAGTCACAAGATCAGCTATGATTTCTTATTCATTTTCTGAGTCCTTTGAATAATATGCAGGAATCTAAGCTGATTTATGTGAAAACTGAGATACAGGTTTGTCAAGTGTTCGAGTAATAAAAATTTTGGCTTACTGGAACACCACTGTGGTAATGTGAAAGCACACGATTTTTTAAAAGCTTCTTGAATTTTATAGAGCCTGCATAACTTGAGTATTTCTAACGTAGAAAAGGGCAGAGACATATCTCCAAGGGAAATTTTACATACTGGAGCTGAGAAAATTTCTGTAAATTTACGTTTGAAACTCAATTCTAATAATCTTGTCATGTAAGTTGCATTCTGTTCCCTATTTTAATGCAAGTGGTTTTTGTTAATTTTATTTCAATGTATTTGGCCAGTGTGCAATTATAGAACTTGTAGCCCATATTTCCAGCACAGTAATACATACAGACTAGAATGCAGAGGACAATACAATGCATATGAATTTTGGATTGGTATTTAATTCTACTTTTAAATGTAACATAAGAAATGTTGTCATATAAGATTATTTCAGTTATAGTAAAAAATCATTGTGATAAATTACTTGGTAATTTTAAACACAAGGCTTGACATTTTCTGGTTTAAATTCCCTAAGTAAATTAGCTAAATTCAAATAATAAACATATGAATGACTTTTTTTTCTTAAAGATATATTGAACAAAAAATAAAATTCTTTAAAAAGTGTAAATAGTTCTGTTTGTGTTTTCTACAAGGTACTTTAAAAATGAAATGTGCTCCTCAAAACTAATAATAAAACTCTATCTATTTCAGTCCAGGGTTGAGTTATTTTGATTTCAGAATGCACTTTTATCTAATGGATAGCAATTAAATTGTATAATATTTTTTAAGTCCAGGGAGCTAATTTCAAAAGAGCACTGGAAAGATTCCAGCTATCTAAATTGCTAGAGCCCTTTTCAGAGGCCACAGAAAATGTCGCCACCATCAGTCTGCCTGTAACTGCATACATTTCCTTCCAGATTTGAGATGCTTATAACAATAGTAAGGTTTGATGAGCTTGCCCCTCTCAAGGAACCAAACTTGGGTAAGATCTCACAGAAGCTTATTTATAGCCGTGCTTGCAGTCATAAGGTGAAACACACATAGAAACTGCAAGAAGCACTGTAATAAAACACAGTAGGAAGGAATGCTCTGCAGTTGTTTTATCTTGAAACATCCCTTGTTTTTATATCAAAGCAATGTTGAGGCAGCAGTTGAAGCCAAATTCAGTCACTGTGTAGGTAATTAACAGCACTTTCTACCCCAGCAGAATACAAATTTTTGCCTTTATCTAAGTAAAGATTATTTAAGAGGTGCAGTTGGTGTCTTGGCTGTGTGGCTCCAACTCCCTCCACAGCTCCCTCCACAAGCCAAAAGCTAGATGAAATGTCCCACCTCCCAGGATCTACTACTACTGTGGTAACTAGAAGAACAGCAAAATTTCTTCCCTCAGAGAACTTGGGGCCAGGGCTTCCTTGGCATCCGGCTGCTGGGTAGATGTCCTTGAACATCACCACCCCACCCCTTTTCCAGGTGCCGTGTTCCACAGTCCACCCAAATACCTGGTGTTCAGCTAATAATGCCATGATTCTGCACCAGACCTTTACCTTTTTCCTTCATCATTATGGCTGCAAAATGCTCCTTTGTGGTGCCCAGTACAGCCACTGCTTGTATGCAGCAGGAGACTATCAGGATGTTAAAATTGTTGGCCAAAGTTGTTTTGCAGAGTGCTGAAGCAGGTGCATACTACTGAAAAGGCAAAGTATGGTGTGCATCCACAAGCACTTGCTGAAGAGAAGCAGCAAGTGAAGAACGCGGCCCAAGAAGGAGTGGGTTTGAGATTGACCAAAGCCACAGGCAAGGCAATAGTTTAATTATAGATATTTTCTCTGGAGTGCTGGGTGTGTGGGGGTGCTTAAGAAGAATGTGGATCGCAGAAAAATGGGTAAGTTATGTGTGTTACAGGGAGGCAATTTTCAATTAATGTTCAGCATATTCTTTCAGGCAAAACATGGCCGGCCAAGCGGAGCACCTGCTGCTGCAGCCCAGAGGCACTCTGATGAGCCAGCTGTGACCAACGTCACCTCGGCTAAAGCAGGATCTGAGGCTAGATTAGAAACAGAAATGTCACCGCTGGGAATCAGGCACAGATCTCTCAGCACTGGGAAGTGGTACCACAGAGCGTGTCCCTGGTGTGTGTCTGCTGACGTCAGCACCAAGGGGAGGGTGTCAGGATCTTGTGTGGTGAGGAGTACTTCCTTGCCAGATCAGAAGCCTGGCTTCCAGACTAAAAGCTGAAATGTAGCCAGAGAGTGATGACATGCAAAGGTAACTGGATATGGACTGAAGAAATGTATTGGCAAGGTCCTAGACCTGTATGAGACAGGTAGTTTGGATGGCAAGGGACCTTTAAGTCTCTAGAATTGTTCACTTCAGTTTAGCTATTTGCTAGTGTGGAGTTAAAATGGGTGAGTTTATAGGAACTGCAGTGTGGGAAATAATGTTCAAACATAAAGCAGATGGTTAGCTTACCTGTGGCTAATCTGCATACTTGTATTATTAGCCTTATACCAACATTTAAAAATCTGGGTGAAAAAATTTTAATGAAAACCAAACCCAAATTTCTAAACACTAATTTTTAAATAATACAAACATAATTTGTAAATGGGAAGAGAGATTGAGAATCTATCTAATGGCTCTGGTAGAACATCACTGGTTGCTTCCATAAATTTTTGTCCTTGCTTCCTTGTGTAGATTACCACCATTACTACTTGTAAAAAGCTGTTGCTATGTTTTTTGCAACCCCAGAACCATCATTACAATAAAATGGTCCATCTATAGAAGACACATAAGGATGCAGCTCTGGACTTTAGATGATAATTTGGAGGTTCATGCTCACAGGCATTTCTGAAAACTCATTCATTCTATTTTCCTTAAAAAAAAGTAATTCCTGTTATATCAGGAAAGACTGTTGCTATTAAAAATGTATAGCCCTGAATGCATTGCTCTAACAATGGTATTTATAATATACTGTGTAATGTGTCTGGGGGAAAAACCATTCAAAACAAATATCACATTTAATTCAAAGCAAACAGGCTTATTCTTCAACAGGTACCTGCAGATTGGATGCTGCATGCAAACTAAAATGTATTTTTAGATTTTTTGTTTTTTCTATCTGACATATCCATCAAGGGGACATCTGGAAATAAGTATCACATGGAAATAAGTGTCACGCTGCAATTACTGATATTGTAACCTACAAAAATACTTTTTGGAGGCCATAGAGCCCCTTACTGCATTTGATAAAATAACATGGTCATGCATTCTGATTTTGAATGAGTTGAATGAGAGGATGACTTCAATGCCTCACAGATACATCTGTAATTTCTGTATTGCTTTCCATATCATGTTGTTCTTGGTATTTATTTTAGTTGGATTTCTGAAACAGCATGAGGATTACTACAATGAAATGACAGCTACATTTAATTAGGGCATGACTGATGTATCTGCAAATAATCTTAACTGAGAATTTAATTTTTCATTTGGAACTCTTGCAGACAGAACATGATTTCCTTTGGCTTTTTTTTTTTTTTTTGTTTAATATTCTACTGATTTTTCTACTGCTTAAGGAAAAATAGTGTTGCATCTCAAATCGAAGAGTTATCAAGTGTTATCAAATAGTTTCTTCTGGTTGACACATGAAATTGATCTGATTAGTCACATCTCGGTGTTGCTCATCCTGGATTGTGAATGCAGGCAATCCTAACAACAATATGCCCTGAGTACATTAAAAAAAAAAATGTTATTTTGAGGAGCTTCAGCTGTGCATTTTTGTATGAGCTTCTTGTAAACATTCCCACTAATAGAGACAGGTCAGAGGGCACTTGAAGAAAATAAACAGAAATAGAGTATGGCCACAGCTGAACAAGATTCACTTAAATATTCAGGAAACTATTGATAGAAAATGATGTTAGAATCTGTTCAGCTCTAACATCTGGATGGCTTGGGTAAAAAAAATAAAATTAAATCCTACTTTGAAATAAATTTATTAAAGTCACCACAGTATTCTGGGAGCTCGTGTCAGTTATTCCAGAAATCCAATTTGTTGCAGATATATTGGAGGTTCACAGAAGAGGTAAACAGTTGCTGTGGTGAAAAATTCTATGGGAGTAAGTAGGTAGAGACTGGGAAAGTTATTTGTTCATATTATTTGCTCTAGGATATTAACTTCATGTCCAAATTAAAACTGAGCAATGGTATTTGCATTAGCTATGCTTTAGTGCAAAAACAAATCACTTTGTTATTATGAGTTAGCAGTTTTTCTTCTTAGAGGAAATAATGAAAAGCCTTATTTCTTGGACATATAAGCAGATGAGCCATCACCATAGCAACCAAAGGACGTATCCATCGCGTCATTCTGTCAAACAGCCCCTGCATGTGACTCCAAGCTCACATTCCTTACTTCCATCTGAAAGTAGGTTTTAGTCCTGCCATCCGATAAAATCAATACCCAGTAGGATGTTTTCTGTCTGTCATAGTTTAGAAATAAAAAGCTACTTATAGTGGCCTTTCTTGTCTTAAAGGAAAAGTAAATGTTGTTTATCTATCATATACTAGGAGTTAATGAAATATAAAAATAATAGAAAACAGATCATTTGTTTCCAGGAATGCTGAGTTTTTTCGTGCTTTTTATTATGTTTAGTGATTCAGTCATGTCTTTGTTATGGAGTATTATGACAGGTTCTTTGGACAGCTTCCAGCAGTGAGTCTGGCTTAAGAGAAACATCATGTTTCTCTCTTAGACTTATGAAAGAGGCTTTGATTTCTCCACAAAAAGGAGGAGAATCACACTGCAAACATGATTTACAAATCGGGCAGCAGAATCCAAATACAAATTGCATGGTGTTAATTGATCGTCCATTTTCCTTGCAACTCTAAAGCAGGATTTTACTTTCATGTTCTTGCCCTCTTCAAAAGTGTTTTCTAGCTTCCCTCTCAGACTCTAGAAGGTTGTTTTCACCTTGACTCATCTTTCCTCCTCATCACCATTAGATTTTAACCTTCTCTACACCTGCAGTGTAATAAGAACCAACACATTTGGCCTCTGATTTCCTGGTCTAATTCCCAGAAGCCTTCCCAAATATTAAAAAAGCAATGGCGACTTGGGTGTGGTTTCTGCATTTTACCTCAATGGACTCAGCTCAGATTCAGTTTCCATATGTCAAATGACTACCACAACAACAGTCTCTGGGAGACAAGAAATAACAGTTGCCTCATTAGGTAGATCTTAAGGCAACCTTGTTACTCATGTTTGGAGCTCTTTTTCTGCTGAATGGTTTGTGATGAATACCAGTTGTGCCTAAGTGTAACACAAAATTTCACTGGAATTAAAGTCTCAGTTTAACTACAGAGTGATCATACTTGAGGGGATATCCATACACCAGCATGACAGTAATGGAAGATATGGAATTTAAGAGATGGAAAAAATTAGGATGACGGGAAAGCACCATTTCTGTGTATCATTACATTAATGAATGGTATAACCTACACAAGAACATATGGCTCCAGAACCTGAACTCTTTTTTTCTCAATAATGCTTCCTTCAGTCTTATCTAAGACTAAAGGAGTTATATAAAAACTGCTCTATCGCGCGCTCTCTCTCTGAAACACACAGTACATTTTAGATGACAAAAATGTAAAATGTATGGAAATATATATGAGGCAAGATTCTGTACTCAAGTGAATTAACAAATATATGGAAAAGTGATTTGCAAAATGTCAGTTTTCCATATCAAATTAATGGTCTTGAAATGTTATCTAAGCCACTTCTGTCAGTTTCAGTTAAGCCAGATGGACTGATAGTTTCCAAAACGGATTGCCAGAATCACACCAGTAAACCTGTTTCCTGTAGAAGTAGGAAATTAGTTTGGCAATCTCCTCCTGGTGGTTTTGTCCGGTATTAACTTAATTTTCCCAAAAGTAGCTAGCATGGACTATGTTTTGGATTTATGCTGGAAACAGTGTAGATAACACAGGGATGTTTTTGTTCTCGCTGAGAAGTACTTTTACACAAAGTCGAGGCCTTTTCTGCTCCTCACCTCACCCCTGCAATGAGGAGGCTGGGAGTGCACAGTGAGTGTTAAGGGCACACAGCCAGGACAGCTGACCCCAACTGACCGTATGGCATCATGTCCAGCATACAGAACTGGGGGAAGAGTAAAGGGGGGACATTCAGAGTGATGGTGTTTGACTTCCCAAGTCACCATTACATGTGATGGAGCCCTGACTCTCCTGGGGATGAGTGAGCACCTGCCTGCCCATGGGAACCAGTAAATTGTTTTGCTTTGCTTGCATGTGTGGCTTTTGCTTTACCTTTACCTGTGCTTATCTTAACCCATGAGTGTTCTTACTTTTAGCCTTTGGGTTCTCTCCGCAGTTCCAGTGTGGGGGAGTGAGTGAATGACTGTGTGGTGCTTAGTTGCCTGTTTGGGTTAAACCACAACACCCATGTCAAAAGAAATCAAGCAAACCACATTGTATACACTTTTGTTATTAGGTGTCATTATCAAAACCAAGAATAATTTCAAGTATTATGTCTAGCAGTCCTTTTGTTTTTTTTTTTCAAATGAAACAAAATACTTGAGTTTTAATCCTGAGACAGAAACTCTTAGGTTCTCGGAACTTCAACTCTAAATACAAAGTTCAAATGTTTTTTTCTTACTTTCAGTCTAGTTAATAGTTCCTGGAAAGATGAACACCAAATTGAGGAGTGGGACAGAAATTACAGTTCTCAGAAATTAGCAAGGTTTAAAAAAATAGATGACAAGTCTGTACAGTTTGTGCTGGCTCAATTACTTCACATATAGTGTTCACTCACACAGGACTCCTTTATGAATTCAATTAGACTTCTTCTGCCACCAAATTTGATTCTCCTTTGCTGCCATCAGGAAAGGTCTGCCTAGCTCAAGGTTTGTGTCAACAAATATGCTGTATTTCTTTCCACTCTTGAAAAGTTTTCACCTGACACTAGGGGGACACTAGTCCTTCATCAGAGATACCAGCCTTATCAGTTCTCCAATTTTAAAAATGCTGTCATTATCTGCTGACCCAAAGTTTGTTCCACCTGATTTCTCTGCTGACAAATCTATTTCAACAGAGCCATTTTCCCTCGTGTTATGAGCTCCTGGTTTGTTTGCATTAGATCTCTCAATGTCCAGTTCCAAGTGGGAGCCTGGGCTATCTCTGGGTCCTGATTGTGCCAGATCAAATGACTTGGGCCTTCTCAATTTAAGTTTAGGCACATGAAGAGATTACCAGTTTTCCAAGGCTCCTATTAATCAGTTTATCTATAATTTCAAAACAGTTACCTTAGCTAAAATAGAAAAAAAAAAATCTGTAATCACCGTGTCTTGAAGAAAGGACTGCTAAGTCATCTTTTTAATCCAAATACTTTATGCTGAGGAAAAAAACCAGCAAAGATAAGCAGAAAAATTTATTATCATTTTGAAGACCACACAGTATTTTTCTGAAATGTTTTCTGTAAGATGTGTTTTATTAACTTTAAATGAATGTGTAGAGTCTTTATCCAATGTAATACTAAGAAAATAGATGTGTTTGTTTTAAAAAAAATCTATATTGTAATTTGATTCAGATATGCTATTGTTTCCCTTTATTTCATAGATCTGTGGGTATTAAATCATGTCAGTTTCCATTTGTGAGAATCTTGCTGATATGTATATTTAGATGTAGTCTGTAATTTATTATTGTTTTATATTTAAAATTTGGTAGCTTCCAATGCCCCTGGTTAAAGCTGTAGCTTTGCAGTCGCAAGTGCAAAATCTGCAAAGGTAAATGCAGCCCATGTGCCAGTGATTCCCAAAGGGTATCCTCTGGTGTATAGTGTACCACAGAAATTGGGCAGCACCCAGTTTGCACTGCCATTAGTTTTTAGCACCTGATCTAAGAGCCTGCTTTACAGGTTTCGCCTGTGACCCAGGAATAAGGAACAAGATAGACTGAGTTAAGATTTTTATCCATCACAAGCAGTTCAAAGGCTTATCTTTGGTGGCTGAGGATCTCAGAGCTATCAATACAATCCCCTTGTTGTGTAAGCTTTGACTCTGCTGACACTGACAGTTGGACTGGGTGTGTGCATTTGTCTTCTGATGGAGAATTACCAGGTCTGTGTGACTTAAATAAGTCGCACACTCATCTAAGATAGTACAAAAAGTTCTGAAACCTTACAGGTGTGCTGGAATCATGAAACTTAGAGTGACTTACTGCCACCAAATATTCCCCCACCACATCATCCCAAGACTCAGTCCCAGCCCTGAGTCCAGTGTCCTCCACTACCAGTAAGAGCAGCAGCCTGAAGATAGTCATGATTTCATTTTGTTTGTCAACTTTCATCTTTGCCTGTCATTATTCATACTGGGAGATGGAAATGCCTGCAATGTTGTGCAGAGGGAAACAACTTAAGTGGAGTGAATACATCCTATAGAAATACTTTATGTTAATGCAGTCTTTTCTATTTTGCTTTAAAAATTTAAAAATACAGCTCAAGTGAATGAGCACTGGTTAGTCATACTGACAATTTTTAGAAAGCAGGTACTCCACAAAGCTGCCATTAATAGCAAAAAATTATATAGCCTGTATATTACAAAAAATTTCATCAAGAACTGTTCACCATAACAAATATTCAGATGCATGACCAGACATGGAATGTAGGTAAACTAATTCCTCACATTTAATTCCTCCATCTAAATTACTCTTGCTAAATATAACTCCTTCATAAATTTAGAGGAAGAGGAAAATGAACAGCTCCATAGGAAACCAGAAAAGCCAAGTGGATCTGGAACATTTAGTGTGACATCTTTAATCACAATTTAAAAATATTTTTTCAGCATTTGAAAAAAAAAAACCAAAAAACAAAAAAACTTGCACACAAGAACTAAGGAACAAAAACTAGGCATATTGCTAGTACTACATAAAGAGCACCTGGTCTCATTAGGATGGTATTTTATTTTCTTCACAGTATACCACTTTAATGGATCCAGCAGGGAAATAGCAACAAAAACTAAGCAACTAGAATGACAGTGTCATCTCTGTGGAAACATCAGCACTTATTCATCATCATCTTCAGTGCTATAAGATGTCACCTAGAGAATTCCTTCTGAGATTTTTCTTTTTCTAACAAGGGTTTAGCCTAATTTATATTCCCTACATGTAAAATGCAGCTTTATTGTTTTAAATTACATGACTTCTGTATCTCTCTGCATAAAAGCCCTTTCTAAGAGAAACAAAGTATTCTGTTGCCTTGATCACAGGTCTTTGGCCTAAAAGAAAAAAAAAAAATGTCTTTATAGTTTCTCCAACTTGTCTTGCATGTCAGAAAATAATGACATTATTAGTGCTTTTCTCTCCTTCCCCTGGGTTCCTGTAGTTCTTCTTTTTATACGAGAAACTTCAATATTTCATTTAAGCAGATTTAGCATTAAATCCTCTAAAAACTCATAGAGCACATTAGCATTTCCAGTGCTGATAGATATCATGTAGCTTTCACCTATCTTTGAGCTTTGTTTTTCAACTGATCTGATAATATTTTTCAGTTTATTATACAGTCTGGCTAAGGCAAGAAATCATTGCCTAATAACAGTAGGCCATGGACTGGTAGAAATGCCTAGAGAATGATGCTGGCTCAAAGACCACCAGCTAGAAAACACATGATTTCAGGAGTTTTGGCAGTGACTACTAAGACTAAATTGCTCTTATACTGGCTCATAAAAAGGCAAGGATTTGCCGTGGTTCAAGGACAGTTTTAACCATCTGCTTCTTTATAATTAGCCATAACATGATATTAATGAAGTACTAAACATGTCATGCTTGTGCACAGACGGGGCCTAATATGGTATTAGTTATCCTTTTAGTTTCTCCCTTACCTATAAGATCATAAGTTGTGAAATGCTGTCAACAGCACTACAGGCAGACTCAAAAAAACCAGTGATAAATATTATGGGCTGGGACAGTGAATAGAAAAGTCTTCTGTTTTGAGCTGCGTATGTGTATTTACCACTGCTATAAAGTGCTAAATATTAGGTATACATGCAAGAAAAATTTACCCAATAGAGTATCATAAGTAGTTTTAGAAAAGCTTATTATCTCCATGCAGCTATAAGCTGTGGTCTCTCTTGGGCTTCTGTAGCTGTGGAAGCAGGTGCCAGTAAAATGAATTTAACAGCAATGTGTGGGGCACATATGATCATTAGAAATGTGGTATATTAGGTGGTAATGGAGAAATGAGTGAAATAATTTATTTCACATCTTTAAGTTGAAAAGGGGCCTTTTTTTTTAATTCAAGTTTTGTCATTCTTTCATTTAAACGCATTACGTGATTGATTGATTGATTGATTGATTGATTGTTTGATTGATTGAAGAAATGGGCATTTTACCAGACAGGGAACTCAATGGCTTTTCATGTTCGATTGGGCTCTTGAGATTTTGGTACTCTTGATTATCTTGACTCTGATGTTATGTCACCTGCCTTCCACCCCCTGCTCCCAACCACATCCAAATACATCACACGTTCTTTAGGAGTGTACAATACACTACAGCAAAAATAGTTAAAACATAATGGAAGAGCCAATTCAAGCACAAGCCTAAAAAAGAAGTAATTTACTCCTCCAGTCTGTATATTCTTTACAAGGAAAGGCATGTAGGTTGCAGCACCTTTACTATGACTTGAGGTACTTCACTATTACGAATAATTTTTATATATGATACAAAGACCTGGGTGCCTATGATAACTTCTGTGGGGCTGAGCAATAGGAAGAGAATTGCAGGATGTTTCCAGAGCCAGGGAAGCTCAAGCAAGAGCTGAGAGACCCACCAGGAACCTGC
Source organism: Myiagra hebetior (assembly GCA_013397015.1). Taxonomy (NCBI): domain Eukaryota; kingdom Metazoa; phylum Chordata; class Aves; order Passeriformes; family Monarchidae; genus Myiagra; species Myiagra hebetior. Next base: position 209,802 of record VWZQ01000597.1, on the reverse strand, counting down.
CGGGAAACCACCAGGAACTGGCAGCCCTTGCGAGAAGGACTGATTGGGAATAGGGGTTCCTGCAGCAGATTTCAATGAGCTGAAACTGAAATCCTCAGAAACGCCCAATTTCCAGCTCTGTCTAGGGTTAGGTTTAGGGTGAGGTTTAGGGTTAGGGTTACTCCTAGGGTTAGGGTTCAGAAAACCTCAAAGCCCAGTTCTCCAGGCACATTAACCATGCAAAAGTCATGCCAAGGGGAGTGCAACACTGCCCCAACCTTGCTCCCTCCTCTTCCTTCTGCTTGGAACTCGCCGCAGCCCTGTGCCAGATCTCCGGCTCTGCCTAGAGTTAGGGTTAGGGTTAGGGCTATGCCTTTGGTTAGGGTTCAGAAAACCACCAAGCCCAGAGACCCAGGAACAGTGACCATGCGAAAGGCATGCCTAGGGGAGCACAACACATCCCCAACCTTTCGGCATTCTTGTGCTCCTGATTGGCTCTCACCTCAGCCCAGAACCATTCCTTAGGCTCCACCTAGGGTTAGAGTAAGGTTCAGGGTTATGGTTAGGGTTACACCTGGGGTTAGGGTTCACAAAAATCACAAAGCCCAGAGCTCCNTTAGGGCTATGCCTTTGGTTAGGGTTCAGAAAACCACCAAGCCCAGAGACCCAGGAACAGTGACCATGCGAAAGGCATGCCTAGGGGAGCACAACACATCCCCAGCCTTTCAGCATTCTTGTGCTCCTGATTGGCTCTCACCTCAGCCCAGAACCATTCCTTAGGCTCCACCTAGGGTTAGGGTAAGGTTTAGGGTTAGGGTTAGGTTTACGCCTGGGGTTAGGGTTCAGAAAATCACAAAGCTCAGAGCTCCAGGGACACTAACAATGTGAAAGGCATGCCAAGGGGAGTGCGAGCCTGCCCCAGTATTGTGGCCATTGTCTTTTCCTGATTGGTGCCCACATCAGCCCAATGCTCTTTCTTAGGCTCCACATAGGGTTAGGTTTCGGGTTAGGGTTATGCCTAGGTTTAAGGTTCAGAAAACCACAAAACCCAACGCTCCCGGGTTAATGTTCATGCAAAAGGCATGCCAAGGAGAGCTAGACACTGCCCCAACCTCGCTCCCTCCTCTTCCTTCTGCTTGGGACTTGCAACAACCCAATGCTCAATTTCTGGTTCTGCCTAGGGTTACGGTTAGGTTTAGGGTTAGGGTTACACCTAGGGTTAGGGTTCAGAAAACCACAAAGCCCAGAGCTCCAGGGACACTGGCATTGTGAATGGCATGCCAAGGGGAGCTCAACACTCGCCCAGACTTGCTGTCTGGTTTCAGTTTGGAACTCGGCTTAGCCCAGTGCTAGGTTTCTGGCTCTTCCTAGGTTTACGGTTAAGGTTAGGCTTACACCTATGGTTAGGGTTCAAAAAACCACAAAGCCCAGAGTTCCAGGGCCACTGACAATGCGTATTGCATGCCGAGGGGAGCGCGACACTGCCCCAGTATTGCTCCCTCCTCTTTTTTCTGCTTGGAGCTTGCCACAGCCAAAATCCTGATTTCTTGCTCTGCCTACTGCTAGGGTTACATTTAGGGATAGGGTTCGTTTTACACCTAGGGTTAGGGTTCAAAAAACCACAATGCCCAGAGTTCCAGGGCCACTGACAATGCGAATGTCATGCCAAGGGGGGCACGACACTGCCCCAGTATTGCTCCCTCCTCTTTTTTCTGCTTGGAGCTTTCCACAGCCAAAATCCTGATTTCTTGCTCTGCCTACTGCTAGGGTTACATTTAGGGATAGGGTTCGTTTTACACCTAGGGTTAGGCTACAGTAATCTCTGTCAGGATGACCACTACCACAAGTGTGGCACTTTGTGCCATAGTTTTTAATTAAGGATGAACAGGGATGCAGCTGAAAGGGATTCCCTCCGCAGGAGGGCCACCTGAGTAGCAGGGAGAGAGAGCAGCAGATAGGAGCAGCAATTAATGCTGAGGGAGGGAAAAGAGCAGGCTTTTTCTCTCCAGTCTTAGTCTGAGCTTCCAATGTTATGATTATTATGCACCATGGAGTACATTACCAGCGGTGTTGAAGTTTCTGCACTGACAGTGTCTTCACCCAAACAGACCTTCCGACTGTAGATGTAGCTTTGCAGGCCACTGGCTGTAAAGAGTGCCTGGTGCCTGTCCAGGAAGCTGGGGCTGAGAGTTGTCTCCTCTTCAGAAAGTGTGTCCCTGTCAAGGAGCTGTATCACCAGGTCAAGAAGTTACACAAGGAAGTGAGTAAGGTGAGCAGCACTCGTGAGTCTGGGAAAGAAGATAAGACATTCAAAGAGGTATTATGGACGCATGAGTCTCAATCCCCCTTCACAGCAGAGATGCAGGTGGCCTCTGCACCTCATCTCACAAGAAGTCAGATGTCAATAAAAGAGGAAAACTAGAAACTGTTCACTTTCCATACAAGGAGTAATACTTGACATTAGCAAACAAGTTTAGTGCCCTCCAAACCAAGGATGAGGTGGCTAAGGCTTCAAGTAAGGCAATTGAGTCATCGTGCCCGAGCCATGCAGGATCACCTGGAAGAAGAAATAGATTTTCATGGGTGACTCCCTAGTGCAGGGGACAGAGACACCCATCTGCTGACCTCACCAGTTGTCCAAAGACATTTGTTGCCTGCCAGGGGCTTGTATGAGAGATGTCATGGAAATACTGCCAAGGCTGGTCAACATCTGACTATTACTCCCTGCTGCTCTTTTACATGAGCACTAACGATACCAAAGGTAAATTGAAAACAATCAAACTGATTTCAGATCTCTGGGGGCCTCAATAAAGGGTCTTGGTGCCCAGGTAGTTTTCGTCTTAATATTGCCAGTTAGGGTAGATGACAAGAGAAGAATTAAATGGACTTACGGAGTAAATGACTGGGTATGTCATTGGTGTTGTCAGCAGTGTTTGGTTTTTGTAACCTTGGGACTCTGTTTGCTGAGATTGACAGCTGTTTGGGAGAGGTGGGATCTACCTCACTGAGTGGAGCACACGTGTTTTTGCCAATAAAATGGCCAATCTGGTAAAGTGAGTTTTATACTAGGAAAGGTGGGGAAAGGGGCGAGCTTAGTGATTGCCCAAGTAGCAACAGGAGGCTTAAGAGGAGATAACTACAGCACATGCAAGCAGCCAAAAATATGTCTACAAGACAGGAGTATGGGGCATCCCTTTGCACCCTTCCTGGGATATTTACACTGTCAAATACTTCTATAAACTGCCTGTATACCAATGCATGCACTACAGGAAACAAGCAGGAGGAACTGTAGATCTGTGTGAAATCATAGGGCTTTGACCTCACTGCAATTGCAGAAACTCGGTGAGGTAGCTCACATGAGTGGAATGCTGTCCTGAAAGACCACACACTGTTTAGGGAAGACTGACCAGGCAGGCATAGTGGTGGAGTTGCCCTCTGCATGAGGCAACACTTGGAATGTATTGAGCTCTGTCTTGAAGTGAATGATGAGCCTGTCGAGAGCTTATGGGTTAGGATAAAAGAGCAGACTAGTGAGGGTGACACTGTTGTGGGTGTTTGCTACAGGCAACGTGATTGAAATGAGGAAGTGGATGAGAACTTCTACAGGCAGCTTGAAGCAGCCTCACAGCCACAGACCCTGGTTCTCATGGGGGATTTTAACTCTCCTGATGTCTGATGCAGAAGCAACACAGCCAACCACAAACAGTCCAGGAGGTTCCTGGAAAGTGTTGATAATTCCTGACACAGATGGTAGAGGGTCCCACAAGGAATGGTGTGCTGCTCAACCTCATTATAACAAACAGGGAAGGCCTTGTTGGATTTGCAAAAGATGAGGGCAGACTTGGCTGTAGTCGCCACAAGATTATGGAGTTCAGTATCAGATAAGGAGGAAGCAGGGCAGCAAGTAAGATTGCAACCATGGACTTCAGGAGACCTAAGTTTAGCCTCCTCAGAGGGAGAAAGAATCTTCTCTTGGAAGAATCCCATGGGAATGGGCCCTGCAGGTAAGAGGGGTTAGAGAGAGCTGGTTGATATTCAAGGATCACTTTTCCCAGGGTCAAGAACAAGGCATCCTAATACGCAAGTAATCAGGCAAAGAGGGCAAGAGATCTGCGTGGATGAACAAGGAACTCCTGTCATTTCTCAAGTGTAAGCAGGAACACACAGGAGGTGGAAGTAGGGTCAGGGTCAGAACACTTGGAAAGAATACAGAGAGGTTGTCAGAATAAGTAGAAATGAGACAAGGAAGGCCAAGGCCCATCTGGAAATTATTCTGGCCAAGGATGTTAGGGGCAACGAGAAGGGCTTCTTTGAATACATCAGTCACAAAAGGAAAACTAAGGATAATGTGGGCTTATTACTAAATGGAGAGGAGACCCTGGTAACAGAGGATGTAGAGTTACTGAATATCTTCTTTCCATCATCCATCTTGTCTCAGAAATTTTAATTTTTATTTGTCATTATTTAAGCTTCATGTGAAATTTCAGATTCCCCCTTTTGTAAAAGAATCAAAGACTTTGGAATGCACCTACACATCTGCTAAACTTTAGGACTTTCTCTCATATGACTGAGTATGCAACTTCACGAGTACTGTAACTTCAAATATGTTTTTCCATTATGCATGTTTTTCCATTATGCATGTTTTTCATATTGCATCTGTAAAGGTTTTATGTCATTTGCTTTTTATGGGTAACATTTTAGTTTGATTTTTATCAGTATTTTCAGCATCAGTGCATGTGGAATTTGCTAATCACATTTTGAACCTTTTAGTGAATGGCATTTCAGACATGGTTTCCTCATGCTTACAGTATAATATAATGAATACAATATAAAGTTCCTTCCTTACTCTGTTTTGTTTTTCTTGTCGCAATTTGAAAATATATTTTGAGTTTCTTTTCCAGTTTCTAAAGAGCTCTGGAGATGTAAAATCGATGGAAATGTCAAATCACATTTGACAATTACAAAAAATTTAAAATGTCATTCTTCTAGAGGACTTTCAAATGAGGCCTTCTAGTGCAAATACCTCTGCCTTGGAGCTCAAAGCAGTAGGCACTTAAATGCATGTATACTTCCATACATACCCTCTAAAATGAGCTTGTCCTGCAGCAAGGCATGGTATCTGGACAGAAATATACAATGCCCAGAGTTTCTCAAAGGGCTTCATCTGTTTATCGTGTAACCCCATTTTCATAGCTCCACATTTTCCAGGAAAGAATTAATTTTATTTACAACCCAAAACATACATTTTCTGCTAACAGTAGTACCAGCTTCCAGAGCTTTTCTGTTTCCAGGCATCATGGTCCATTGATATTTCAGAACACATCTACGTTACAAGGCAAATTCTAGCACAGCCAGGCTGGCATAGCTCCTGCTAGAGATGCAGCATAGGCTGACAGGAGAACCTTTTCAGCTGTCATAGCAACACTAGCTACCCTGCATAACATAACCTAAAATGGCAAAAGCACTTTTGTATCAGCATGGCTGTGACAGACACCAGGGGGATGTTAATACACTGTGTTTGCTGAATACCCTGATATAATGCACAATATCCTATTCTTTCTGTGTGGTGGTACTTTAACAGCATCATTCAGAATATTCTTAATCAGTGCTGCAAAATACAGTCCTTATCAGAGAATCACAGAATTGTTGAGATTGAAAGGGACTTCTGGAGGTTATTTGGTCACCTATGTTGGACATCAGCCTCAGTGAGAAAGAAACAGGTTCTGGTCTGGATCACAGGCCTGCAAGTAGACCTTTGAAACTCAGAGAATGAATAATATTTAGATGGAAATATCAACTAAAGCAATGAACTAAACAGATTTTGTCCATATATAAGATTCCCTGTACAGAAAGCAGATGCACAGAGATGCTCTTTACACACAGAGCTGGCTTTCTGGAGGGCGGGTTTGGTGCCATGGAAAAACATGGGCTGCAGTCTGCCCTGAATATTCCTGCTACCAGAAAGAAAACAGGACAGGCTGGGATTTTGCACAGACTTGAGAGGTGGAAAAAATTCCATATTGCTTCTGCAATCACAAGGATATGGTTTTCTCTCTGAGGCTTTCAAAAGGTTGCAAACAACTAGAAAACAAGCTAAAAGTAGTGTGTCGAGTCTCAGAGCGTGATGTCTAGAGAAATATGTGCAAACATCTTGTAAAAGAAACAAAGGTTTCAGCTGTCCTATCCACGATGTGTTGACCTGGTAGATATGAAATTATTCTCCATTTACAATATTCAGTCTGGAGAAGAGAAGACTGAGGAGAGACCTCATTGCGGTCATTGTTTCAACATCCTCATGAGGGAAGCAGAGGGACAGGTACTGATTTCTTCACCCTTGTGACCAGTGACTCCAAGAAATTGCACAAAGCTGGGTTAGGGGAGGTTTAGGAAAAGGAAGGTTCAGGGAAAGATTTTTCACCTAGAGGGTGGTTGGGCACTGGAACAGGCTCCCCAGGGAAGTGGTCACAGCACCAACCCTGACAGAGTTCAAGAAGCATTTGCACTATGATCTCAGGCACAGGGTATGACTCTCGGGGCTTTCCTGTGCAGGACCAGGAGTTGGACTTGAAGATCCCAGTGGCTCCCTTTCAACTCAGCATAATCTATGTTTCTATGATGCCCTTATAATTATGTAAATTGGGGCCAAATTTGCCTCAGCCATATGTGTAAAAGTCTAAATAGGTGAGAGTATTGAGGGAAAAGTAATTTAAACAATGCCAGACTCAGCTGGATAAGTTTTTTGAACCTGTCACTAAGCCCCTTGTTAAATAAAATTGTTTTCACAGTTCTGAAAATAGCACTGAAGCAGAAAGTTTTGCTGTAAAGTATTTCATTTCTGAAATGTAGAAATGTTTTGCAACTGCAGTATCTGGTGTTTTGCTTGCATTTACAAAGACATGTTTTATCATAACCTTCGTGAATATGTCTTGTTACTAGACTTGGAATTGTGTAATCCTGAAAATTTCTGAATGTAAAAGAACTTGCTTATGGACACTGTTTGAAACTTTCTTTCATAAAAAGAGACTAATAAAGTTGTCTTTTTAGCAATGGCAGAAGCTATAACCCATTCACAGAGAACCTTCAACTAGGCAGAAGAGTGTGAAGAAAAGGAGTTTATGACCCTGAAGAGTTAAAGAAGGTCAGAACCAATCAGGACAGAATTAATTAAATGGTGCAGCTATCAAAAAAAAAAAAAAGAAAGAAGGTAACAGGACTAACAAAATTTTGGTATGAACCTTAAATCACACAAGTTAGGTAGACGTTTCTTATATTTGTGATACGTAGACAAAGTGTTGTTGGAGGGGTTAAAATGAATTATGTGTTCCTTTGGATATTTGAAGTGTTTGTTTGGTTTTTTGATTGCTTTACTTATTAGTCTGTTCAGTAATGCCTATGCTAGCAGATGGTATTTGAAGAGAACAAAAAGGTTCTTTTACAGAGAAGTAAAAGAGACATTTAAAGTGTGGCTTCTGACCATTGTAGCTCTAAAGACTATGTCAGGCCTAAACCAGGCAAACCAGAAGTAAAGAGAAACCGGTCCATAAAGGTCACTTTTTCTCAGTCATTGCAGAAGTCAGTTCACTTAATTTTTTTATTGATGGGAATTGTTCACATAATACAGATTTATACTGTGTGTGCATGTGCTTTGTTTTGGATTGTAAAAGAAGATTGAACAGATCTTGCTAACAAGGGCACCAACGGTTCTAGGAAATTATCCAGCCTCCTGAGGAATATTTTGGCAGCAATCTTAGTTGTTCCTGTGGTCTCAGCACTGTCATTGTATAGCTCTGCTTTAGCAGTTATTTCTTCTTTTCTTTTTTTTTTTTGCTCTGACACATTTGATGCTCTGTCAGTCAGAGTCCACACTGCGGTCAGCCAGAAACTTGCTGCACCAGGAATCGTTTGATGTAGCCTTTATTGCATATTAGATGCTGAACAAGGGAGGGCTTTGCCAGAGTGAGATGTGAGAAGTTGCTTTCTGAAACTTCAGTCTCTATTTTGTCTTCCAGTTGGATGCAACATCCAAGGCAATTTAGTTCTACTTTGTAATTTAAATTTGCCTCTGGTTTTTGGAGAAGAGTTAGTGGCATATGGTAGTTTTGCATTGTAGAAGCATTCTTATTGATTTACATTGCATTAAATTTTAAGGATTATTATTTTACAGAAAAAATACATAGCGTTTTTCTCTGGTTTCCCTCTTTCTGTTGTATGTGATTCAGGGATTAAATCTGCACAACATGTATTTTTGGTGTCTCCTCTGCTATGTAAGAAAGAAAACAGCACAGCACAGTAGTAAAATATAATATCTATTATCTCCTCCAACTCTCATGCATTTATTTTTTTACTACGCATTTTATCAATTGATTTTCTAGACTTAAGAGGACATGTTAAGTTTATTCAATTTTCAAAACCATAATGTTTCACCAAGCTGTCTTGTTCTCATAGCTGGTAAGACACTGAACACCTCTGTAAGTAAAAATTTTAAGAGGAAAAGGAACAACAAACTGGAAGAGAAAGGCTACTTTTAAAATGTCATAACTTATAAATAAGTACAGTAGCATTCATTCGCTCTTTTGCATCATGGAATAACTTTGATTCTTTCATGATTGTATTTCAAGAAAATGTATTTTCTGTTTAAACAACAGTGAAGTAATCCTATGTCAAATATACATTCAAAGGTAGAATCTTTAGTTAGCTCAGTGTAAGATTACAGCAGATGAAAATGCAAGTGGCCAATTTTATACTTACATGATTTCTAGGACTTTTCTAGGACTTTTGAACTAACCCAGTTTTTCAGGATTTCTGTTGAATCATGCATGTATGTTCATATAGATCTCACAGTGCTTACCTTATTTTTAACAACTTAATCAAGTTACTTACATGTAATTGTAGGGCCCCAGACTGAGGATGCTGCAGTCATGTCTATTGCAACATAGTTAACATTTATTCTGTTTTCTTGATCACTGTGCGTGGTGGTACATCCCAGTTTAGCATGGAGTCTGAATTCCCAGCAGAGAAAATCTGGGTAATCAGCTACAAAATGCTGATATATGCGCTCAGTCCGACTCAGGGACTATTGAGCAAACCTACATCTGTATGCCCACAATAAGCTGGTGTTGTCATCTCATGTAATTACGTAAGTAAGGCAGTGTGATTTGCTATGGGTTAGAAAATCACAGCCAGACTGTTTGACAGTGACAGTATGTCTGATGAGAGGAGGGCTACTCATGCTAAGCCACCTTCTGTGCTTCAAGCCTGGCCAAGTCCCTCCCTGTCACACCTCCTCTCCAGTGATTCCCAGGGAATATGACTGACACACTGGCAGTGAGGTCACCAGTGGGGGCTGCCTCTGAACATGTCTATCCATTGCAGGCAATGTATAAAAGGGCAGAAACTATAATGATCAAAATCGTGGTCAGTCCTTCTTTGAGATACAATTGTGGTCAAAGCAACCTTCTCTGATTTTCTTCGTTCATTTTACATCATTGGTGTCTAGATATTTAGGCACCCATTTCTATGCAGTTATTGTATTATTTATAGATGTCCAACACAGATACTGTTAAGACTGGTGCCAAATAGAAAACGCTACCTAACAAATACTTTGGTACGAATATTCTAAAATTGCTCTCCAGAAGGGAAACCAAATGCTCTTGCCACAAAAAACCAAGCCAAGGTAATTTGAATTAATGAGAAACATTGGATATTTATGATGAATTTTTTAACTAACAACTACTCACCCAATGATTAATTAAGAAAAATTACTCCAAATAAGAAGCAAATATGTGAAGATGGCAATCTATTCCTGAACAAATCTAAGGCAGAAAGGAGCAAACAAGTTAGTTAATTAAATAACTTGTTATAAATAATTAATTGAGCCTTTTTTTCTATTTTTATTTTTTGGTAATAGTATATATTAGTATGCCTAATGGTGTTTTAAGTAATATGATTACTAATAATAACTCTTTGGTGGACCCCTCAATCCTATTTACAACAAGGGCTAACTAGTGTTAGGTATGCAGAAATTATTTTGTTTCCCTGTCTTGGATGGATTCACATTTATATGCCTTTATAGGATAAAAGGATCCTAGGACAGCTTTCGGTTTGTGCTGACATGGGAATAGATATTGTCCCTAGAAAAATATCCTTTCCTTCACATTCTGAGAATGGACTTAATTTTTTTCACTAAAAAAGGGGCTTTATTATCTGGTGGGGAAAGACATGAGATTGAAGTCTTCAGATCTCTCAGACTGTGAAGTTGGAGTTAAATGGAAAAATGTTTTTGTCTTTAATTGTGTATTTTACTTGTACTAAAATATGGGAAAGAATTAAAAAACTTATTAAATGTATAAGAAATAATAACCCCTAACATAATAATATTTTTACTCTCCCTTCACACTTTTTTGAGTGAGGAAGAATGGAAGGAAGACAGCAGAAGAGGAACTGTGAGGATTTGAATTATATAAGACATATTAGAGTCAATAAAATTAAGTTTTTGAAAACAGTAAGTTACTTCATTTCTTTATGGAAAAGAAACACAAGATATATTTTAGTTCAAACTTTTGAAAATGTAAATAAATAGACATGTCATGGCTTAATGTGCAAAGCAAATGCATGTGCAGTACATTCCAGTCTCTTACCGCAAAATGTATCTGAAGTTAATATGTCCAGTAAGCAGACAAAAATTTGGTGTGGAAGGTTGGAAAAGGTTTCAGAAGGAGGAGGGAGTATGGCCAGGAAGCAACAAGATATAATATTACCTAAAATATTGTTTACATTTCTATTTTTAAAATTCTTATATTTGAGTTGCCTGGATCTTGAATAGAACTGTTAAAATACATGTTCTTTATGAAAACCATTTTGAATGGGTATTTTTCATCTCTTTTGGTTGCTGCTGCAGGTCTTATGGAATACATATGGACTTGTGCCAGATTTAACTGTTTATTATTATTCTCTGAATTAAAAATTAAACTGCTCTGATGAACAAGTTTCATTCTTGGATGATCATAGCTGTATTTTTACTATGAAATACTGATGTCAAACATGCTAAAATTATTTCAGAAACTGTGAAGTTTATTCTGTATTATATGTGTTATGTTACAATGGTTTTTTATGGAAATAGGTAGTCGTTCTCATAGGATTGTATTTTAATGAGAAGAGGCAATTTGGATGTAACGTGGTAGTAGAATGTAAATTACTGAATACTTAGCACAAACCATAATTTATGGCTGCAAACAAGTCTGGTAAAAGTTATCAGTGGAAAGTAAAGGGACTATACGCTGCAAATAGAAGATGATAAAATATATAACTAGTGGCCAGGGAATTCCAGCCACCTGTCAGTTCTTGATAACTGCATTTGGGCTAGGATTAGTGCTTTTGCCTGACCAATATAAAAATTCTACCATTCATATAACATATATTGGAAATTATGGAAATGTAGAGGTATAACAAATGGGGCAGCTTAACTATTTTAGCAAATTATATTGATTATTAGCAATAAAAGAGAAATCCTTTGTATTTTTCTTTTCACTCTTAGTGAGTGGTAGCATCTTCTCGCAGGAGGAATTGATATTTATTATAGGTATATTTTTCTGAAAGTTTCTTCTTATATCTCATTACTGAAGGTTTGGCAACCTCTCTGAGATAAATGCAGCTGAAAATCAAAAAACAGATCGCTGCAATATATGAACATGTGTCTGACTGTTGCTATTTTGCATGTTTCTTTCTTCCTTGTGGTTTGTATTTAAATTCAGGTGCAGGCATTACTCAAATATGTCATGAAGTACTAGTATTTGGTTTGTCCTCACAGCCTTTTCCAGAGAGACATATGCTCACCCCTTGTGTGCTGAAAATTGATCAAACCCTGTAGGTCTGGTCTCAGTAAGATTACTGGTAAATAGCACAACATCCTCAGAAAGGTTGTGTTGGCATTCAGCAGCTGTGGAGAGCAAATGAGTACATCAAACTTTCCCCGGGATTTTGGTAGTCTTTCCTTGCTGGCCAGATTCAGATGTGTGATTGTTCTTGAAGCTCAACATTAATTGTTCAAAAATAGCTTATATTGCACATGGAGGCCACAGCTTACACAGAGGTTAAATGACTTTCAAAGATCTTATCATAAGATATGATCTTTGGACAGCTATAAAACCCTTATACTTGTAAAATCTCTGGAAAGAGAGTAGTTAAGTTGTAATGTCTGAAATTACAGAGATGCAGAAGCCATGTAAAAAGTGCCTTACTAGGCTTTGTCAATTACAGTACAATTGTGTTATGCTTGAGAGCAGAGATCAGAGATGTCAGCTCTAGAGCTGAAGTGAGGGTCTTTGTGAGAAACATTTGGCCTTGCTGCTGCTCCTTTTTAGCTTTTGTGACAATGTAAAGGAGTATGTCCAAATGAAGATAAAAAAGAGGCAGTACAGAGGAGGAGAAAAAGACACATCTTCATGCTTTCCCTGTATTTCCCGTGAGAGAAAACATAGACATTTTACAAGTGGATGTATCAACGTGTGAAGATTGTTTTTGTCTCTCTTTTGATATGTGCATTTCTGCAGTGACATTTTATTCTGATGGTAGAAGCTAATGTAATCAAAAACAGTACTGGGAAGTGAAAAATCATTCTTCTGGTTCCTTTCCCACTCTACTCCATAATGGTGTACACAAGAGAATCCACCAGTTTTTTTAATTTCCTTACCAAACAGGTACAAAGCTCAAGTGTGCCAAAAACTTTTAAAAGCAGAATTTAAAGTCATATAGTGATGCTGATGACCAGTAAAAATAACATGAACTTCCTTAAACGATTGTGCTTATTTCAGCTAACAAGGTAAGGAGATAATACTACAAAAAGACTGAAGAAGTAATATTTTTCATTTTTCCCCCTAGAGTTTACCTACCTCCTAAATTTTCTTTAAGATATTGAAAAGCAGACTGATAGCCAATTGATTCTGCAATGCAAAATGATTAAGTCTTTGACATAACTCTAACACAATACTCATCAGAGGGATACATGTTATTTCTTTACAGAAGTAGTTATTGCAGATATTAAGGAGCAATATGCCACAGACTAAAGTTTCATTACCTCAGCAATTCATTACAGAGTTTCCTGTTAAACAAAATGTATATTCAGAAAATTTATATTGAAAATATACAATTATCTAGTGTTATATTAAAAATTTTCCTTAATGATCTGAGTTCTTTCCCTAAAAATTTAACAGGAAGATTTGTCCTTGATTTATTAAAGACAAATTCATCAAATTCACAAAAATTAATGTAATTTTCCTATGCTTTTATAAACGTCCTTAATTATGAATATAACTATTTAAGTCATGCATTTTTCTGATCAATGTAGATAGAAAAATAACAAAAGTATTTATCAAAAAAGCTGTAGTTTCAAAGGTGGAGCTCATGTGTTTTGAAGTGACAGAACTAATGCTTTCGTTGCTTATCACAAGAAATGTCATGAATGTCTGTTTTAAACACTTTTTTTATTTGATCATAATCTGTATATAAGGGTTTTACTATTTCCTGTGAAGAGCCAGAAGAGCCATTCCTGGGCTACCTAGATGTCTGCCTTCTTTCATATGCTGTTTTTGTGAGTTTAGTTTTCTTTCATGAACACGTAATAAGACAAATTTCAATGGTATTTATTTTGTACATTTTTGTGGCAGTATGAACTTTCTTCAGTGCAAGATATTAAAGTTCCCATAGACTACTGCAGAGTATCTTTAATGTAAACCCCAAAGTTTTTAATTGACTGAACATCTGTACAGATTTTATCTGCTGTTGTTGGGGGATGACTACAAATGGAATTTAAACTTATTTCTTCCTCTTTTTCTTTAAGTTCAAGTGTAAGTAAAGGACCTACATGTTTGTAACAAGCTCTGTATGGCTATGCAACTGATTGTGTTCAAGACTACTCATTCAAATATGTGCTCTAAGCTGTGCTGTGGTATGAAACAAAATTCTCAGGAATCAGAAAATCAAAATGATTGTTAATAATAAAATAATTTTCATTGCTATTCCTTAAAAGCAATTTTTAGCTTTGAGATGCAGAAAGGGATTTTTGTGTGTATGCTTACAAGTACTTAAAATTTTACTGCCTAAAGTTAGAAATTAGATGCAGTTAACAGCCTGAAAAGTAAATCAAATTTATGACAGCAAATCAAATTTATATGTTACATATAAATTCTTCTAAAAGAAGGGAAGGGCAGAAGAAATTGTTTAATGAAATACAAAGCCCTTAGTTCAGTATCTGAAAATTATATTAATCTCCTTTTAAATATTTATAAATCTACTTTAAAGTCCATTTTTTATTTGATAAAAATATCAGACGCCCTCATTTTCTTTTTTTTTCTAATAGCCTTTTACAGAAATCTCAATTCAAAATTTACATAAAACTACACTGGACATTCAAAATGTATTTAAAGGAATTTGTCTCCCCAAAATCTATTTTTTTCTTGAGTTTTTTTATTAATTTACTGATGTGACATTTTGTTATCTTACATGTTAGTTTGTGCATTTCTTCTGGTTTCTGTTATCCTTGATCACTATTTTGGGGAAAAAATATTCACCACAAATGTGTTCTCTTACTCAAAATTCTGGTTGAAAATCATGAATTTGTACAGGAAGTGTTTATAACTGTATTTCAAATTTCTTAATGCATTACAGTTACACTCACTACATCAAACCCCTTTAGTTTTCCAGAATTTAAAGTAATTTATTTCTTCACCTTTTTCTTGAAGTTCAAGTGCAAGTAAAGGACTTACTCTGAAAGAAGCACAGTTCTTGGACACAGTGTGTGTCTGTCTATCCATCTACCCATCTATCTATCTATCTAGATATAAATTATATAGATGTAGATAGATGAAGATGGATATGTTTCACAGTGAACATAGACCAATATGAACATACTGCTCTCCTGACAAGCTTACAGTCTGAACAGAGGAGACAGGATGAGAGTATAAAAGAACACTTATTATCTCATATTTGTAGTTACCAAAGTGATGCAGACAAAAATTTGCTACAAGAAATTGCCAGCAGGAATCCTGGTGGAGAGCTTGATGTCCTGGATACCGTTGTGCTTACTGCCTTCCTTTCAACGGGTACATTAATTCAGTCTGTGAGACAATGCAGCCATACAACTGTTTCAAAATATGCAATAATGCCTGCATGGCTATGATCTGCATGGCTATGTAAATTCATCACTATTACCAGTTTATTCTGCTTGAAAGGCAGTGCCCAGTTAGGAATGATTTCTTACAAATGAAGGCATCAACTATGGATTTTTGTTGTTTTAAATTAAAAAAATAATACCATTTTTATTGCTGAATAGTACCCACAAAATCTACATTTGTTGGACAAGATAGGGCTTCTCCACAGCAGTTAAGAAGTCTTCTAACAGGAACATGAGAATGATAAGCTTATGCACCATGAAGTCGATCACGTATGTGTGGAAAACATCCATCAAATTCACAAATTAGTCTCACATGATCTTCTGTGTATTCATTATCATGCAGTACAGTACTGTACTGGTATTGATGTATTAGAAGTGAACACTTTTCCCTAATAAATTTCATCAAACCTTTGATTTGATGCAGCTTGTTTTGAGAGACAGTGCTTTTGGCATTGGGAGAAAAAAAAATAAAATAGGTCACAGCTCATTTAAATTCCAAAATGCAGTTAACTACTATTTCAAAGCCTGTAGCAACAACTTTGGAGATGAAACATTAAAAAGACAGCAAGTTTAACATTATGTAAGTGTAAGAAGACAGGCACAAACAATTAGATTGAAAATGTATTTAATGCTGGTAGTAGTGAAAAATTATTCTCTCAATTCAGTTTCACTTTTGCTTTAAAATTTCCTGCAGAAAAATGTGAAAAAAAGAAAGTCTAGAGCACAACTGGAAGATTCGATTTTTGTCCAGTATGAAATGGGAAATACTAATTTAAAGTTCTGTCAGATCCACTACTGCAGACTTAGCTGAAGATGTTTCTCTGCCCTTCTTCCAGAGATCACCACCACCTCAGCAGCTACAGCAGAACAGATTGCTTGTCAGCTGCTGCACTTTGACATATTATTAAATAGTTCCTTTTATTAGGAGCTGGAGTCTCACAGCCAGACTGTGAGCCAAAGCGACTGTAAGAACATGCAGTCTGCTCTGTGCTGTCTCTATGGGGCAACCTTTGGCAGAGAGGTAAGTCCAGATAGGTTAGGGCAGTACAGTATTAAAGCATTTTCAGAAGATAAACCTATCAGACATTGTCAAGTTATCAATTTTCCTTCCTCTCTTTTGAATTCAGCTGCAGTTTTCTTAGATTCATATTTATCTAAGTTGCTATTCAATCCTTTCCTATATCAAAAATGTATATGCTTTGTTCTATCAAAAAATCACCTAATCTTTCTAAATCTTATGATGTGATTAAGTAACTTATCTTCATTTAGTTACAGTATATATATTTTCCCCCATTTTACTTTGCAGAAAATGTAACCAACAAAATTCACTTGGAGTTATAGACATGAACCTTTGATTATGCTGCTACAACTTTAGATTTCCTCTGCACACTCGGCTTCCCAAATGTTCTCCATATGATGGAGACTGGTCTTAGTGCAAATTTTAGCAATGCTTCATGACATTTAGAGTAAAGATTTGGGGGGAACATCTGAAGTTTATATAAACTCATTAAATATATAAGAAAATCTGCAGCTGCCTTTCACATCCTTGCCATTCTCAAGTCCACTGCTGTAAATCTAGGTGATGCCTCTGCATTTCACATTGGTAGCCTGTCCCCTTTTCTACCTTCCATATAGGATATTTTTATTTTTTAGTTCAGTCAGCAATTCCTTATTTAACCAGTTTGGCCACCTGCCATGCCTATTCAGCTTCTTGCACACTGGAATAGACCATGAAAGAGTGCTTTGTGAGGTTGTCCTAGAAAATCAACTGGCTGTTTCTGGACCCCCTTCTCCTGCCTGTCAGCATGCCATTGCTTCCTGCTATCAGTGAGCTGACAATGCCAAAGTCTTCTGCGCTTAAGTCTCTTGTCTCACTTCCCCAGAAGTTACATCTCTTAAGTGTCACAGTCCCTTAAGCAAAAGCTTTCACTGACTATTGTGCATTTGGCAAGTAAATTTTTGATTTAAAGGAGCAAAGAACCTTCCAGACTGTTGTGTCCAACCTGCATCAAAAATTGTCCCTAGCAATTTGCTGGATATGGAATACTCATTAGGTAACATAAAAAAAAAAAAAAGGTAATAGAGCTCATAAACTCAGCAGGCAGTTGTGAGTTGTCAGTTCACTTAAGCTGCATGCAACTATACTGCATAGGACAAATGGGATAACACAGTGGACAGGTGAATTTTAACAATTAGTGTAATCAATGGTAACATAGAATAATTGTTAATAAAGCATTCAGTATTTACCACCATCCAACTTGTGCTGCCTGGTTCCTGGCTGCAGTTGTCTCACAATCTTAACCCTTCACACTAGGTCTACTGCCTCTCATTTCATCCTGTCCCATGATCCCCACCTGTTGTATTTTTGCTTTGTTGATGGTTGTTCTAAAAACAGAATTCCCTGAAATTTACATAACACCTCTCTACTTTATCTTTGATCAAATAATAGAGAAGTGTTAATCTGAGAGTTGAGACAAAGGAATAATTACTGTCAATAATACAAGGAGCTATCTTTTATGGCTAAACAGTTTTAATAATCCCTTCTTAATCTTTTGAGTGATATTTTCACGTACAGGGAACAACCTGTTGGTAGTTTCAGCTTCTGTTACTCTCTTTGGATGTACAATCCACTGCCTTGATTCATTTTCTTTAAAAAGCTACTTGAACCCATCAGGCGTGAGTCTCACTTTGATAGAAGAATGTCAGGGTCTATAAGAAGGAGAACTTCTTTAATTCATTACTGTTTTGTAGTCTACTGGGAAAAAAAATCTGTTTTTTCCAGAGTTCCTATGTGTAAGTCTTTCCCTGCAAATATTTTTAAAATATTCAGTTTTAATTTTTTGAAGGCTGTCCACTTAGATTTTACTAGAAATATCCAGACTTTTTAATATAGATTTTTAAAGTGATATACAGACAAACTCATTATGATCAACACTGTTTATGTTACAAGTGGGGAATATGAGGCACAGAAAGGGGTTCTGCTTTTCAGTATAGAAGATCTTGTTATACTAGCTTCTCAAAGCATAATGCTTACTCTTATTTTGAAATTTTTCTAGACGTGGCTTAACTTTTTTAGAAGCCAATTCTGAAACATTTTGTGCTCTGTAAGGTAGTTCAGGATACTCTACAGGGTTGCAGAGACTATGGTTTAAGTTCCAACCCAACAACTCTTTTCTGCTCAGCAGTATACCTGTCACAGAATTTTCTATCCTCTCTTAGTCTTCTAAATCATCATCAACAAGGCTGTTTGTGCTTTCTTGCATTTTTATCTCTTCTTTATTTCCATTATTTATTATGATTCAATGTATTTTTTAGATTTCAATTCTAATTAAATAGTTAACAAATCTCTGAGGTTACTCTGTTTATTACATGGGGACTGTTGGTTAGACTTGTTTTAAAGCTACTTTTCAATTCTTGTTTTCGGCATACAAATTAAATGATTGAAGAGTGAAGACTAGTGAGCTTTGAGAAATTTGTTCATTTTATCTTAAGCCTGTTCGTAATTTAAATTTCCTTTTGTATAAAAAAAATCACAAACTGGAGAACACAAGCAAAATATTCTGTGGTCAGTCTTCTAACAGATATGTTTAAAACTTGTTATTTTGATGAGCCTATATCTAGAATATTTTAAATATCTTTAACTGACTTTATCTAAAGGCTAAAACTTCTGTGGTCTTCAGTTACTCATATACTTCAGTAGTGAACAATGACAGCTGAAGTCATTATTTACTATATTAGCTTCTGCAAAACTATGAAAACAAAAGCAGATTTACTCTTTTGAGAATGCAAGTAATCTCTGACTTGTACAGTTGCAGGTTGTTATAAAGTTTAATGGTGGTAAATACTGAATGCTAATTAACAATTATTCTATGCTACCATTGATTATACTATTTATTAAAACTCGCCAATCCACAGTCTTACCCCAATTGTCCTATACAGTATAGTCGCATGTGGCTTAAATCAGCTGAAAATTAAATAATGTTAGTGATTTAAGGAAAGTAACTAGAGGAGATAGAATATTCTTATCTCAGGGGAATGTCTAGCAAGAATTTCAGATATTTGGTTTATGGTAAAAAGATCTAAATCATCTATGATAATATATCTAGTTGTGATCATTAAAATCAGATGATAAGGGATAACTTGTAGGATAATTTCCAGGAGGAAGGACTTGCAAAGATTCTGTGAATCAAAAAGAGCCCGGATGTTTCATTGTCCTTATGCATGGAAAGTAAAGATTTCTTGGTTTTGCTTTTTTAAGCTTTGAAAGAGACTAGGGGCTTTCTATGTTGTATAAACTGAGGACTGAAGAATGATTTATATGTCTCTGCTTTGGCAGAATAAATTGATTTGTATTTGCTTTTACTGCTTTTACACTTAAAAAAATATTTAATTAGGGTATTCTGCTGGAAAATCATGAGGTATCTGAATTTTTATTTCTAGATGTTATAATACACATAAGAACCTGGAGAAAGGCTGGAGACGGCAGCATGCATAGTATAAAAAACTCCAGCAATTTCAAAAAATTAGAAGTCCACAGAGACTTTGCTATATCTGCTTTTATAAAGGGAATTTTATTACAGATGTTCTGGAAAAACAAATAATACCAGAGACTTAGACTGGTTCATACATCAATTAGTTGCCTTCACTTTAATCCATTAATGAAGGAGAGAGTACCATGATTTTTTGATAGCTGACTTTGATAATGTGATTATTTCATTAGCTTGAAACACTGGTACATTATGAACTACCTGAATGAGAAGTGATACTTCGTGTTTGTTGTTTCATTGCTGAAAAATTACTAGATAATGTGTCATCTGCCAAGCTTACATATGTCTCACTGCTCCATGCATAATGCAATTATGTTGAGAATTAGAAAAAATCATTAAATTGCTACTTGGTTGTTTTGTTTAAATGTGCTGAATAATTCTACTCTAGTCTCTAAAGTTTGTCCTGTTCTTTCACATCTCTAAGCAAATGGTTTTGAATAAAAGGTGTAAAAGACTGAACTAGAAGTAAATCAAAGATGGGTATGCTCCCTTTCAAGAAAGCAGCTGTGAACAGAGCCATGAACAGTATGAATTTGCTCTTCTATTTTTGCCATAGGATTTCCCTTAAATCACCTTAACTACTAACACATATAACTTCTCCCCATGTAGTCCAGTAAACACCTTTACTTGGAGAATGTGCCAGGCTTTACACTGTGCAGTGCAGAATCTAAGCACTTGCCTTTGGCATTAGTATTTACATTCATTTGTGTCTATTCTCTATGCTCATTTGCTAATGCTTTATCAAGTAATTATCTCTGAATTCTGATCATTTCTAAAAATGAAAATATAATAGTTAAAATCTAGCGATAAAAACCAAGGAGATTTAGGGAGTTTCAACAAATTAAAGTTGGTCTTATTTGGAAATGTACTGCAGTTACTATAGCATTTAGATTAGGAAGATAATTACATTCATTGGCTGTGTCTAGATTACTTTTGAATCTACAATGAATAATTGCTCAGATGGGGTGTAGATTCAGACATTTTCACATGAAGTTTTATATTACTTTAGTCTCAAACCATATAAATCTTCGAACCTCTACAGATTACAGTTGTTTAGGTTATGATGTATGTGTATGTCTTACTTTGCAGTGTAATGACATATGTTTGGTGATATCAGCATACCATCATGATGTAGAAATGCCCGAGAATTTCAGTTGGAAAAAGTGCTTCATCCTGTTACAGAAACCATATCCTAGTACTGGATCATATATTATGTTTCAATTGCTTGCCTAAAATTTTGGGCAGATACCTATCTACCATGAGAGTTAAATAATTTTAGGAAGTGTAGTCTCACATTATCAGAACTTTTACTACAATTTCTTGGATAAAATGACTGAACAATGTATGACTTTTAATGTAGACATATTTTCAAAGTAGTTGACTGGAAAGATTGATGCAAACTTGTTGTCTGAGAGTCAGTGGAAGAGGAAGACTCTTCTAAAAAACAATCCAAACTCTGCCATAGGATTTCATTGTTGAGAAATGGAGATTACAAAGCTCTTTGGTCTCCTCTGTTGGGGCACATGCTGTTCAAACACATGCGATCCCTACCTCAATGAAGAAAACATACATCCCAATCCTTATCACCATGCAGTATCCTTTTCGAATTAGATTTATACCTTGTAATTTAATAATGAGGTAGACTGGCTGGCCACCAATTAACTGGCCACCTATGAACTGAAGAACAGTTACTCAGCAACAGATGCCTTAGTTTTTACAAATATTCTTACAAAGAAGTCTTTGTGCTACTGTCCTGCGATACATCCTGTTCCTTGTGTCTTTTGATACAAATCCACAAATAAAAACTACTACCAAATAGTACTTTGGAATATTTAAGCAAAAGACTTTTCTTGACTTTCCTCAGTTTTCATATCTTATCTTGCTTGAGCAATTGCTTGAAAAAGAACACATCTTTTTTATAGTACTGTATAATTTTTTCAAATACCCAAAAAACCATCATAGCTCTCGGTACCACTGTGCCACATAACATATGGCATAAACATAATTTAGTTCTGTGTTTTGCTTTAACTTTGAAAGACAAATCTGAGATTTTCTTCTATTTTAATTTCATGGATTCAACCAAATTTTGATTTATCAAGCTCTTTATTTTATTCTAATTCCATTTGCTTCAACACCGTTTCTTCTAAATTACTGTCCATGTGGAAAGATACAACTCATGTTCTACCAACAGTATTTTTCACTTATCGCTGTGTTTAGAACTCTAGAGGTTATTTTTCCACTTAGTTTCATCATTTTAGCATTTTATCACTTTATCATTTTAGCATTTTAGCATTTCAGATACTATAACTGAAAATTAAGTTTTACATGAAGACATAGCTTTAACAAATAATTATATGGAATAACATTAAGTTCTTAATACAGAAAAATTAATTTTTAAGATATACTATAAAAGAAATTATTCAGAAAAAGAAGTAAGCATTATTGGTTGCTAATAATCTGTAGCACTGTGTAGATGGTTCTCAGCATGCCTAAATCTTTGTAGTTTCCAACACTGGCAGCATTGGAAAGAAGGTTTAACTGTGTCAAAAGTGCACCCTGTTCCTGGATACTGGGTTTGAAACTTGCCTTTAAGAGAAGAGGATCTTTATAGGGACGTAGAGATTCTTTAAACTTCCTCATGTGAGCACTGTTTCCAAGTTCCTTTCGAGAAATCTCTGGAAGCTGTTGGTCTGAATGTCAAGGGGACATTAGAGATTTCTTTGGCTAATGTCATTGCCATTTACCAGTTCCTCTGGTGTAAGTTTGCACAGTGTAATCATACAACATCTTCTATCAACAGATTAATGTAACTGGTTTCTGTTGTGCTTGTTCCTATCCATAACATCAGATTATAGAAATTCGCCAAATATATTTGTATTACAAAATAATGATTTAAAGTTGTTCTCACGCTTGTCAGCACCTGTTTCCAAAAGTTTCTTAATCTTAACTAATCAGGATTCATTAATAGAGATTTTACAAATTATGATAAGGTGACCTCAGATATAAAAATATATAGGAATGCATACTAAAAAATGCCTAAATAAAAAATTAATATTTTAGGGATGAATAGCACTAGTCATTAGTAAGCCTTGTCTAAATTTTTTAATATGTGCAGTATAAATTATCATTCTAGATATTTTATATTCCTGCTATATATTATAGTTTTATATATACAAATTTAAACAATATTTGACAAAGCTATACAGCCTCAGATTTCATTAGAAACATTAGGGCTACTATTGTGAGAAGTGACACCTTTTTAATCAGTTGGCATTTTCCTTCTGGGGGAATTTCTGAACTCTATCTCCGAGTAAGTGAATTCTGTGATAGATTATTTTAGTTTGAGGGGAAGTATGTCTCTCAGGCTATTAATAGGAAAAAAACACCATGGTAATTTTTACCATATGTCAGTGACATAACCTCTGCAGTGATCTGTACTTATCCATACTGAACAACTAGTAAGAAAACTATACAGTGATCTACAGCTATTTTTTTTTCTTTTTTTATCTCTTCCTATGATGTTGTCATACCATCCCTATCTAGTTTATAGGGTAAGAAACAAAAGGCATACAGAATTCTCTCTCTTGTTCAGCCAAGCTTGTGAACCACTGAATGAAATAAATTGAACAATTTCTGTTAGGGGTTTTAATGAATTATCACAACTGCTTCATTTCGGGGATTTTTTCTACATACAGACTAAATCCATCTTTTTGATATTCTGCCAAAAATCAATGTACTTGTGTGTTTGTTTTGAAATCAGTTTAAATTAGTAAGCGATTTGCTCTCATAGGATAAAAGTTTGGCCCACAATATGCATATTCTTTCTGAAAAGATAAATATTCTGCGCATGTATTTGATACATTCTTTTCTTAATTTTAGTACATTGAGGCAGTTCTATAGAAAGAATTAGGGATTCTGGGCAGCAATTTAAAAAATTGCTGGGAGCAGTCCAGTTAAAGCAAAACCTGTTTAGTGAGTGGGAAAAGGTACTGCATTATTATAAAAATTTTACTCCCACATTTTTCACCAGCAGTTCAGATGAAAAATAGTCCAATTTTTCAAGTGCATAACTATGATGGGGAAAATGCTGACTGTGTCTTCCACCAATTCATTTTTCCATACTCTTACAACACTAGGTGTAAAAAGGTGCTATCATAAATTGTTAAATATTAATAATATAATTTTAATATTAATTAATATTAATTAATAGTATTAATACTATCACAAGAATAATGAAGACACTAAATTATTCAGATACTAAAGGAGACTAACCATTTGAAACAGATGAAGCATAAAAGCTTCCTGTAACAAGAGTGTGCTTCCACTACTGTATCATTCTCTCCAACAAAATTGGTTCTGTGATAAGTGAAGCGTCAGAAACCAGTTTTCCTCAGGAAGTCATCAACGATGAGGGCATTATGTTCCTGTGGTAGTGAATGTTAAAAATATCCCTGTGTGGGTGGTTCGTTGGCATGTTAATTTTACAATTCTTACAAGCCCTTCTGATTTAAAAAACCAACAAAACTTAGAGTGAAAGTAAATAATAAGTAATTTTCTGTTTACGAGTTCTGATTTCACTTCTAAAATATCATGTATTTCAAATCAATATAAACTACATTAGCCTACTCTCATATAATTTAGTTTATATACTTTGCTTGATGATTAATCTACAATTGATTTAAAGATTGAACAGAACAAAGTCAGAATATGAAATGCTGCAGCAAAATGATTCAATTCTCATTTTATATCTTTGAGTGTGTAGACTACAAGTATTGCCAAGGGCAAAGTTCCTAACAGGTTGTAAAATGATTATATGGCTCTTGGAAAGCATGTTTTAGATGTTTATATCTCTCTGTGTGTCTGTGTCTGTTTAAGTAGAAATATATTTCAACCACAATATTGCTCTACATCCCTCTCCCCTCTAAGTGGAATGATCTGTTGCTATGACCACTGTTGCGATGAGTCAACATCTATTTAAATCTAGTAAGTTAGCAACATGTAGTCAATCACTGGATTTCATTGGCTGACTATTCCCAAGGGCTTTCCAATTAATAGAGTATTCCTCTCCATATAATTTTTTGAGCCACATAATACTAGATTAGAGCACACTGTCTCCAGCTTGTTCTTTCTTAAAAAGAATAATTTCCTCCTCTAATGTCAGGAATGTTAAGTAAAGAGCCCATATGAATATCTGAGTCCATGAAATATAGGTGCAAAATTATATTTTTAAGACAAACACACTATCAAACCAAGTGCAGATCAGCTATGAAATCTTTATCCCATACTCAGAGAAATGAGCTTGAAAGAGACATGATGCAGTTAAATCAACCAAACTCACTTTTAAGCAGCTCCATCAATTATCATTTAAGGACACTTGAGATTATTTAACTGACTCTCCAGTAATATACCAGAAGAAATTTAATGTTATTTTCATTAAATATAGTGGGGCAGTAGTATAGACAAGAAAGCAGTGTTCTTATAGAGGCCAAAAGATCTTTTCGTCTCAATCACCATGGATCTCTTATTAACTTGTTGCACATTTATGTTCTCACCAATGTCTGCCAACATTTTATCAGACTCAGCTGGGAGAGACAAACTGCTCAGAAAATTTCTTCTGAATTCAAATGTGGAATGAGGCACCATCAAACAGATGGAATTGCAGAGTGGAGAAGTGTCTTCTTTTAGGACAGATGAGCTATATTTGAGTACACAATCCGTGAGTACGTCTTAGTCCCCAGGCCCATGTAAGTGATCCAGGCATATTTTAATCCCATATCAGAATGGGATCAGATGCACAAAAGTTCCCATCCATACATTCCTTTCCCTGGCAAGAAAAGCACTTTGTCTGAACTCTAAGAGAACCACAGCATGCTGCAGCTAAATCTTAAAGACCAAGACCTGCCTAGTATGATGCATCTTTTGCATGGCCAGAGAATCTTTTGAAGATTCCTAACTCCTTTGTCCTAATTTTCAGCATGGGAGCCTCAATTTAAAAAATCAATAATAGGTTTTACATTGATTAATTATGTCCAGCATTGTTATGTCCAGCATTGAAAATTCGGTAATCTACTTCCCAGAAAATCCAATCCATTTAATGTGGCTTAAACTGCAATGGAGACATCACTAATATGAGAATATAGTCTCATTTAGAAATGTAGACCACGACCCTTTAAATCATTTTTAAATGTCTGTTTTTAAATCATTCTTGAATTTTTCTTATCGTCACTAGGGAGCTAGATGACCTTTAAGGCCCTTTCCAACCCAAACCGTTCTATGATCCTGTGATCATCGTCATGGCCCTCTCCCAGATTTGCTCCAACAGGTCCATGCCTTTCTTGTGCTGAGGATCCCAGAGCTGGATGCAGCACTCCAGGTGGGGTTTCACCTCTCTTGACTTGCTGGTCATGTTTATGTTGATGCAGCCCAGGATATGATTATCCTTCTGGGCTGTGAGCACACATTGCTGGCTAATGTCCAACCAAATAAAACTGGCCAGGTTCACAGGGAAATCACACACCTGATAACTTAAATCAGATATACATATTTTGGATTTTAAAATGATAAAAATCAAAATTTATGTAGTCATGAATAAGAAAAGCTTGAGTCCAGCTGTTGACAATATTCAACCAAATTATTCGCAAACGTTTTCTGTACATATGATCAACCCACTACAACATAGAACTACTTTTTACTTCTCCTAAGACACTGGCTATCCTGGACAAAAACTTAAGACTTCAAGGGAATGACGAAGTATTCCAGCTTCCATCTGAGTAAAAGGTAGCCTTTGGAATCAGAGAAAATAAGTGAGAAAGCACTTCAGCGGAAGCGTGAATCCCCCAGGCACAGCAAAGTGATAGAGTCATTTAAATGCGGCTGCTACACTGAGGGGGAAAAGAGCAAAGTAAACTGCCCAAATACTGTATCCTACAGTAATAATATATAAGTTTATATCTTTTTCTGTCTGTACATGAAGCTGACTGATGTGTCAGTATTTTTTTTTTTACCTACTTAATTGTTCAGGTGCACTGACATATCAAGTCTCCATATTCCTTCTTTTTCTGTTTCCCCTCTGCATTTCTTTTGAATTCCACTCTTGGGTGCATAGTTCTTCTGTTCTAAGGTTTAACAACTATTTTACTGCTTTGATAGTATGTTCTAACATCTTGGTTGAAGAAAGTCTTTACAGTCTTCTCGCACTGTAAGACATTATAGACCATAAACCCTTTTGTTAATGAGTTACATCCTTAAACTTACACGTTTTGAAAACATTTAAAAGAATTACATATTATTCTCTTTCTTTAGCAAGTAAACTTTGAAAATATAAACTAGAAAATCACTAAACTTTATCATGAGCTGAATTACCAAAGGATTTGTAGACTTATTTACTTGCTTTATTTGTCTTGTGGACAGGATTATGCAAGCCATGATTTAAAATAACTTAACTCTTTTAGCCAAGAAAGATGAAAATTGAAGGCTTTTCCAAGTGCCTTTTATATTCAAGGATGTGTGAGCCCTCAAATAATGTAATATGCAGCTACTAATCAGAAACTTCTCAGGTCTGCTTATTTCTTCTGTAGATGAGATAGCCATAGGCTAACTCTTTACACATAAAAAATTGGGATAGATGGCTGTTGGATTAGTAATTTACAGCTGACTACAAACTAGACCCTAGGCTATCATACCTGCTTAATTACTATAACAAAAACAGAATTAACATTAAGGGAGCCAAAAAATCCCAACTCCCCAAATTCCAAAAGAGGTAACAAACACATGACAAAATATTTTCTACTGAAACAAGCGATTAGAAAATACTGGTTTAATTCTCAACTCTGCCATAAGCTAAGCAAGCCATTTACCCACATAGTGCCCCAGTTTCTCTGACTGTAAAAATCTGGATAATCTTATTTATACACTCCAGTAATTTCAGATCCCAAACATGAAAGAAATGTCAGAGAAGTAAGAAGAATATTCTTCAGGAGAAAACAATAATTTCCCAAACAAACAGAATGTGAATTTCCAGTCCAATATGATGGCTCTTAAGTGCTACAATCACCCCATCCTTCGTTAATACCTAAAATGCTATGCTTTTTCTAAAAAGTAACTAGAACTGGGTGCTTTAAAAATTGTAGATTTACAAAGTGCCAGCTATTACCAAGGGGAAGAAAGTCTGTGAGTAAGGTTTCTTGCTAACACCCAGCCTGTCCTCTTTTTTTTAGAGATACTTTTTTGTCTGAAAAAAGGGTTCTGGGTGCTGTTCTATTTAAGTTAGCTTATGTAATCTCATGTTCATCTTCATGTGTGTTAATACATGTGCATTTCATAGAAAAGAAATTAAAACAGAATATTTTAACTCTGTCTTTGTCTGTTTCTCGTCTTCAAGTTTATGCTCCCTGTATTAGATGAAAAACATATTTGAATCAGTTTCCTCTACATTTTCTGAAGTTCCATGTTTTAAAAGTGTCACTCACAAATAACCCTCTATAAAACATAGAAGTTTCCCACGGTGCAATAATTTGCAGATGGAATTTTCAAATCTGAGTAGCAAAACATTCCCTTCTAGTCTTCTTGTCATTATACCCAAAGACTTACCAATGACAGAACTGGACATTCTCTCACCCCAAACATGATTCTGTATTGAGTTATTCAATCACATTAGGTGATCATAGTCTTTTGTCAAGGCTTCATAACAACAAAGGGGGTAAAAGAATGTAGAACATCTCCTTTCTTTTACAGCTGTTTTTAAATACAGTTTGAAGATTTAATGGAAAATACTTGCAGTTGAATAAGCATAACTTGAAATGAAAAATTTATTACACTTTCACTTAGATTTTCAGGAATAGTACTTTTTATTTTGTATTTTTCATTTGAAAACAACCACGTTTGAAATTCTTAGATTTGATACACTGTATCTCATAATTCTTTAGTATTAATACCTCAAAGTATTCAGAAATCATTAAACAACTTCTCAAAATTAAGGAAATTTACTGCAATGTCACGGACAATTCATGAAATAAAAAATTGTGAGTTTATTTCTTTCACTTTTTGATTTTGGAGCACTTGGAAAAATTCAGAAAAAATCTTTCTCACCTATTTTTCCCAATAACGGATTAATTTTCCATCTTTTTCTGTTTTATGAGTCCAGAAGTATTTTTTAATATGAAAATATTTTCCCATATTTAACAGTTCTCGAAACAAAACAAAAAGCAGTACAAACCCACAAAGCACAGTAAGGTCTTCAGTACACATTATGTTTCCAGAATTCCAATACTCTGTGATATGAAAGGAGAAGAACACAGATTCTTCTATGACAATAAGAGCAAGCCAGTAAGAATTCTTTATGTAAGTCATCACAACTCAGGAGTCTATTTAGAGTCCTCAAGGTCACTCAGAGTTGCTATTCTTTCAGTAATTGCAATGTCCTCACAGAGGATTTTCAAAAGAATAATAATGGAGGGTGTTAGTGGCTTCTAGGATCTATATCTTCGTTTTACCTTAAAATGACAGCCATCTGAAAAAGTGTTGTTGGCACATATCCTGCTGTCAGTGATTAGTATAAACATTAAGATATGTGTGGGAAGAGTGTGGGAGATACACTTTCCTATCCTCAGGCAAATGAGGGGTTGATCCTTGTATGAAGTATTTTATCTAATCTTAAACCAGGATAATATTAAATCCTAAAGATTTCAAACTTGCAATTGTCTTTCTATTGGAAATATCAAAGTATAGTAAATATTAATTTTAGTTATGAAAATCTTGCCTTCCAGAACATATTTCCGATAAACCTGTCTGTGTATGAGAGTTCCTTAAAAAAAAAAGACAAAACTCAAAACAAACCCCATCCCTCCAAACAAACTAAAGCAAAACTGACTCTGCCTCTTCAGCACATGATATATTGTAATTCTATTTATTAGAAATTGCTACATGAAGCTATCTAATTTCCTGATTATTTTTCCTGGATTATAAAATATTTTGAATAAATTCCTGGATGACCAGTCTTTCTTTATGACAGCAGGATTTTCAGTTATATGTAGAAATATCTAAAACCTGCAGCTATAATTTGAGAAATTCCAAACTGATCACTATGACATTCTAATTTACACTTTTCTTTCTACATTCCTCTTTAAAAAAGAAAATGAACCAAGTGATGTCTCAGACAAGAAAATTCTCTGCGTAATAAAATATCAAAGGGCTCTAGTCTGAAAAAAAGGTGTGCGTACCACAATGCAGAGACTTTAAATATGTAATTTTGAAGTTCCTGCTCATTCAAGTAGAATCCAGACTAGAGTGTTAAGGATAAAACCCCTCAGCATGATGCCTGAAGAAAATTAAATACTGGACAATCTAGGTATTGAGTATCTAGAGACAGAAAAGCTGAAATAAGCTTATACAACTTTTCTCTTTAGAGCTAGGGTGCATTATTTCACCAAGGTGAATACTTCTTTTTAAGACTGTCTGTAGAAACTTCTTTGCAAGACTAGGGTCTATAACTTATTTGAAAAATGAAATGTGCTGTTCTTTGTTTTCAGGACATGGTTGAGAGAAAGAAAAGAGCCATAGAAAAACTCATAACTCATGCTAAAGCTAGTGTGGTTTGAGCTCCCTTCTTCAGTTCATGCCACAGTCCAGGGGACTGCCATAGGTATTAAAAAAACACATAACAGTTCTTCTGGCCAAACTGGCTTTTCATTGGAATTAAATGCCTTCAACAGCAGTTTACTTTTTTATCAGGGATGCAGGTGATTTGAAGTCACATCCACAGGGAAAGGGGAAAACTGAACCTTGGTCTTGTGGTCCTGAGTGACTGCTGTAGTCACTGAGATGCCAGCAGCTTAGAATAAATCCTTTAAAATCCATGGGAGCTATATTCCATCCTACAGCTACTACAATTACTAGTTCTACTCTCCTTTGGTAGGTAGGCATTGTCCCATTCAGTTTGTAGCTGTGGAATAGATTTAGGTACCATCTAGGAGATGAGCTGTCCCAAAGATTCAGGTCTGAAATATTAGGGTCATTTGCACTAATGGAACACAGATACCAAGAGAAACTGAGTTTCTGGACCTCAAGAATTAGTCAGGAATTAAGCAGAAAATTAAGAATCACAGTTCAGACTTTGGACATATGCCTAAATCAAAGGCTATTTTTGATGATCTACCAGGCCTTTTATTTTCACTAAGTGAGCTAAAAATTGAGAGAGGAAAAGACAATCAGGCAGAACATACGTCAGAGGTCAAATATCCAGTTTACTCTCTGCTGGTCTGTGTGGTGAGCTCTGTTAGCAGTTTGTGTGTGCTATTGGGAACATGTTTAACCTTGCCACTGGCTGGACCTGGAGCCATAGCAGCCTCTCACTAGGCTGGAATTGGAGGAGATCACCTGGCTCCTGAAGTCCACCAGATTATATTCTCTGGCCACCTAAATCACAAAAAAACAAACTGAATAATATAAACATAAAAAGCTGATAGCCATAGTATGTCCTTTTCTCAGAAAGAGAAACTCAACAGATGTTTCAACTGAAGTCTGAAGACTCTGCATGTCCTGGACAGGTTTTCTATGCTTTCTATGCTTTCCAGCCCCATGAAGCTGTCTTAGATATTTAGTGAAGAATTCATTATGTCCATGTGTTGCACCTGGGAAAAATGCATAAATCAGTCTGAAATGAGCATTAAACATAACAAAAGTTGGCAGGATAGATTACCAGATTCTGTTTTCTTGCTATTCAATAGCTATAGCCAGGAAAAGAGAATTGTTTCCTTGAAGACTTTTCCACTAAAGAAAATGTCTTCCTGCAGAAATAACAGCTCATATACACATCAATATCCTCCCTGAGGAAACAATTAGTGGAATTTCTAGAAGAAGCCATTCTTAATCTGTAGATGCATCAGGGAACTGGATTTACTTGTGAATAGACTTTTACTTGACTTAGGATATTCAGATTGTGCCCAAGGCATGGACCCAACATATTTAATTTGATTTGTTTCCTCCTTGGTATAAATTCCTAGCTTGTTGCCATTACGTTTTGGCTCTTTTCCTTTTAGTTTCTCAAGCACCAAATAATCTAGAACCAGTAACCCTGAGTTACTGAAAGCTTCTCTAAAATTATCAGACTAATATGATTGCACAAAGATACAGATTAATATAGATTTTTTCAAAAAAGGGGCTATGAATAGGAGTACTTCAGAGAGGAAAAAAAGCAATTTGAAAAAGGTTTATAAAGGCTGTGTTAGAGGCTGGAGTAGCTCAGAGACCCTTCCTAAAACAGGGAAAAGCAAGATAGCCAGTGCACACATGCATGATATAATGGTAATGGCAGAAGAGCATTAAGACAAGCCAAAGTACATGACATACAACTGATATCCCCCAGAGCAGTCTGGGAATGTTGCTTTAAAAGATTCCCTAATAGGAATATTTTTTTGTGTAAAAAAAATTTTGTATACATTTTTTCCAAACTTCTTTCTGTCTGGAAACAGATGGATGTCAAGTATTACCATTTATTGAACTGACTATAAATTTTCAGTTTTAAAACATTTAGTAATAAAGAGTGCTACTCTTTTAATGTCAAAGAATCTCTTGAAAATTGTAGCTTACACCAATTTTCTCATGAGCTTTTTAGGGTGACCTTTTCTTATAAATTACAGCATTTTTTTTTTTTTTATAAAGAAGCACAGTGAGTCTTGAAAAGTATAGTTCAGTAAAGGACTGAAGACTCTAAAGAACAGAAGACCCATTCCCTACATGATGATTCTCAGGGCATTATAGAAAATTATAGTTTAATCTTGAATTGACTCAAAGTGAAAGATTTTGGCTTTTTTTTTCTTATATTCATTTAGTGTCATTTATTGATTTCTGAATTTTGCAGTTCCTTTCAGTCATGTAAATATTTCCACATTTATTTTTTTATTTCATTTAGCCCAACAACAAATGCTAGTAAAATGGTTACCAACAGGATGGGAATGTCAGTATTTGTTAAATTTATCAATAACTTCTGTAGGCTTATAATTGGGTTAAAAAACAGTATGGTTTAATTATGATCTTGAAGGCACAAGCATCAACGCAATTGAAAAAAACAGTTTTAAGATGAAGGACCAGCAATTAATTGTGCCACTACCATCTAGTGGGGATTTTTTTTGCTGCACTATGGCCACAGTTGTGCTCCAGATTTGCAGAGGCAGGTAGGTACCTGCTGATAGATACCTGAATGAGTTCAAGGCTATTTGGCTGTAGAGAAGCAAATACATAGACATTAAAAGTTTCCTTTTTAGAATGTTTTGTAAGCACTTTCTTTTATTATATTAAATAATTTATAATCCCGATGACCAAAACATTTTTAATACATTAGTGAATGTCTCCCTCTGCAATATCCTTATTTCTCCTCTATATTCATTCTGACTCAACATATTGAAGTCATTGTTTTGCTTTTTTTTTCATTAGAAGAATGTTATTTTGCACACTTTTTCTGAACAGGAGAAAAAGAAAAAACTGTAAAAATTATGACCTATGATCATACATCCTAAATCTTATTTGATGACCTCTATCAATAGCCTAAAATATGTATTTTATAAATAACTTGAAAATTTTCTTGACACACAGAATAAAAGATATACCAAAAGTACTTCAATAATCCTTTTGAACAGAGCGTATAACTTTCCTGACAGCTTTTCAGCTGGACTTAGGTGTTGCATAGAAAAGCTACCTTTGCCAATCTGCTGTCACAAAGTATGAGTAGAAATATGTGTATCTTCTAGCTCCACTACTGGACAAGATGGCTTTGTTTGTTCCTGTCATAAAAAATCCATCAAAAAATAGCTTCAGATGAGAATCAGACTTGGCATAGAAATGGCATGACCTCATGAGGTTCACTTACTGTACAGCACAGTCAATTCTCACCTTTATAAAAGTAATGCACCCACAGATTACAACAGATCTTTTAAATCAGTTCAGATCAGTTACTGTTTACCAATATCCTGTATGGGTTTTCTGAATTTATATTACTGATAGTTAACTATTAAACTCAGTTTTTAATTAAACAACTCTGGTCTTCAATAAAACAGAATAATTAAAACAAAATAAGGAAATAAGTAAAATTTTTTATACTACTTTACTGTTCAGCAAAATAAGTATATTTAAAAAAATCTTCAAGGACAAAAAAGCAATCCTTCTAAACATGGAATATTTGAGATATAGTCTAGACAGCACTTACTTAGAAAGATTAAAAATGTTTGAACATACTTCAGCAGTTTTCCTTTTGAAAGGGGAACATTTCCTATAACTTACCATAAATCTCATTTCCAACTTTTAGTGGTATTTATTACTGCCTTCTAAATATATTCTTTTCTGGTTTTCTTTCTTAAAGCAAAAATGGGATAGCAAATCATTAACTTAACAGAGGATATACAAATTTTAGAGTGAAGTTACAGTCTTGTTTAAAATGTTAAAAATTCCTGGCATAAGAATTTAATTCATCTTTCTAAAAAGTCCCATACATTTTGCATTATACACGTACTTTTCAGAATGTATTTTTTGCTTGTAAGCCTTTCCAGATATCAACATGATATGAGTAAGTGCAGGTTACAATAAAATTCAAGACTCTATTCTATAGGTTGACAAATTCTCCATTTATTTTAAATGTTGTGATTAAGAGTTCCATTCAAGTTTTTGTCACGGTACTGTCCTTGATTCCTGCACTGGACTTCCAGTAGTGACAGTAAGTCAGTTAACAGTGATGCGACTGCCATCTCTAGTGGCCGTCAGATAGGATGATGAACATCCACAAATAGATGTGTAAACCTTGCACTTGAAATAAAGTACTTCTCTTCAGACATTTAGGAGACTAGAAAGGGAAAATACTTAAGACAAAGAAGAAACACACAAAGAGCTTCTGAAGACCTCTAAAACCAGAGGTTAATTCAAGGAAGGAACAAAGGATCTTTTCCTGGCAGAGAGGAAATCTTTAGTTGCCACATCAGCTGAAGCTGAGAGGAACTTGCTGTACAGGTCAGAGAGGAGATTGTATTATCTGCAAGAGGTACCTAAATAAGGAAATTAAATCAGGTTCAGGAGAGAAGACTGTAAAAGGATGATGTTCCATTTCTAGAGTACCCAAGAGCACTGAGGACACCAAGGTAAATAGTTACACTGCCAGATTTTCAGAAATTCAGTGGTGTCCTCTGGTATGGGTGTCTCAATGAAGAGCATGGACCTTAAGTCATTAGAGCTCACATCTGGTGGGCTTCAGGACCCAAGTGAGCCTCTTAGGTCTCAGCCTCATAGATGTGAGGTTGATGTGGTGCCATGTCCCCAGGTGCAGCCAGTGTCAAGCATTCCTGATGGCACACCCGCACTGCTAACACAGTGTGCCATGCAGATCAATGCAGGGAGAAAACAGTGCCTTGGAGGGCACCCATGCCACCAGACACCACACTCACACAGACTTGAACAGCAAGAACTTGATCCAGTTTCTCTGACTATTCAGTAATGAAGGCTGCTGGTGGATGAATAAAAGAGAAAACCTTAATACTGTCAGAGGACTGTTCAGCAGCAGCCAAAACTCCTGCGTGTTATCAGTGCTCTCAGAGTCACAAATCCAAACCACAGCACTGTATGGGCTGCTATGGAGGAAGCTGACTACATTCTAGCCAGCCCAACATTCCATCATAAACCTTGCTTATTCCCATAGCCCCTTTAAGCCACATCAGAAGCTTTACTGTGCCAAAATACTCTTCCTCCTGCATCGACAGTAAGGTCTATACCCACTCAGGAAATCACCCCTGATAGCATGGATATCCTTATGAAGAGATAGTTTAGCTGACTAATCGTGGTGGGGTTTCCACTGGGGTCAGTGGTCTAGTGAGTCTTCTCTGATGGTTCAGAGAAGCTTTGGAGAAGCTGGTTCTACAACATCATATTACTCATCAGGTCATCAGTGCCTGTCGGCCTGTGTTTTTTCCACAATCCTGGCAGGACAGATGAGTTCCCTGTGATTATCTTTTATTTACATAACCTAGCACATTTAAAATTAAATATTCTAAATACAGTTAAAACATTTTTTTTTCAATTAATATCACAATAATTTCTGTTTTGATTAGTTAAAATTATCTCCATTTTGTTTTAACTAACATTTTTACGAGTTAATCTTAATGATACATAATATGGTATAGCATAATTATTTGAAAATAACACAAAGAAATTATACAGACACATTTCAAGACCTCTGAATAGAATGTGTTTATATTTTTTACTGGAAAATTTGAAAATGTATTTTTTTTCCAATTTAAAACATCAGAATATTTTGTGTGGCTTTCAGAGGGCTTTTTCATTTAAGTTTTTCAAAGCTTACAAAACATCAGATATTCAGATTCATCGTAGACTATGTGCTGCTATTTATAGAACAATAAAAATTTCAACTCCCACATTTCACCTTTTTTAGGAAATTTTAAAAGGGAATTTCATTGCAAATTATGAACATCAGTAATTTTTCAAAACTCACTTAGATAAAAAATGAAAATGAAATTTAATAAAGAAGTATATTGTATTTTGTGACATAATTGTAAGGCAACCCTGATGAATTTCTTTGCTAAATTTTTAGTCAGAAAATGGTAAAAGTATTTGCAAATATTTGCTAGCATTCCTTTACTTTCATACGCAAATCTCCTCAAAATTATAGTTCATGTTTTTCTACATGACTTGTGTCATTGCCTTGTCCTACAACATCACACTGCTTACAGATGAGTTTGAGTATTTGTCATACAGAAAGTGAATATGGCACAAAGTCAAATTTTATTAAAGCTTTAGATCTGGCTCTCCTTCTACCACCAGAACCTTTAAAAGCATTTCTGAATTGATGATGCAGCTTTTCTGCTTCTCCTTAGACTTTTTACATCCTACCTCATACTGTAGTATGTGCAATGTACACTGACAATTTTAGCAACTTGCTAAACTCTGTTTTTACTTCCTACTTTCAGATCAACTGGATAAGGTTAAGGCTGTAATAGGATTATGTTAACATAAATGCTGTTCCTATGGGACTAGGGACACAACTGGTTGTAATAACATAGTATTTCATCACTAAATTTATTTGTTTGGTTTTTCAGTCATCAAACAGGTCAGTGAAACTAAGGTATGCATAGGATCTGATACTGAGTATTTAAATCACAGGACTTTCAATACCTTCCAGTTACCAGTCTCTTCTCTCAGGTAACAAGTGGCAGAATGAGGGGAAATGGCCTCAAGTTGCACCACAGGAAGTTTAGATTACATATTAAAAAAAATTCTTCACTGAAATAGTTAAACATTGTAACAGGCTGCCCATGGAAGTGATGGAATAACCATTCCTGGAAGGGGATGTGGCACTAGGATATACAGTTTAGCAGTGAACATGGTGGTTCTAGGTTAATCATTGGACTTGATATCTAAGAGGTCTTTTCCAACCTTAACAATACTATGATCCAATTTTTATCTTAACACCTTACAATTTCTTTAAAGCTGTTATTAGGTTTTTTTAATCTTTTCAGAAGTTTTATCTGTATGTGGTCATGTCTCTAGAAGCTGTTTTACTTCCTTTACTCTGTCTATATTCAGTAGTTTTTCTTTACCAGACTTGTTTTCCAGTCTCTGCCCTCCCTGTACTTTGACACTTCAGGCTAAACATAACCACTATTCTGTCTGATATATATTTTTAGATCTTGTCTAATAATTTCCACTGTCCAGTCTTTCTTTGTTACGCAAGTGTTCATTCATTGCTTTTTTAGTGTCTTTGTAGATTTGCCTGTTTCACAGGGCATCATCCATGTCTCTTCAATGATATTATTATTTTCCACAGGCATGTACAGACAGACATAGATCCATTTAAAGGTATTGGATATATCAGTAAAGATTCATTAGCTCAGGTATCTACATCAAATAGTGCCTGAAATCTGAATTTCTATATGTAAAAATAACCCCATGATTTGTGTGCGCTTGCACGGGCATTGAACAAACTAAATTTAATTATGATTAAAATAGCACATATTAATTTACTAGAACTTTGCCAGTAGGTATGCCTACAGGTACCTTATTAGTCAAACAGCTGATTTTTAACTATGGATGGGTTTATAGTGCTTTAGGGAGTTAGATATTCATCCTTGATTAAAGCTTTTATACATGACCATAACAGAGATAATAGAAACTGGCATACTGCTGACTTAGTAATAGGAGAATATTTTCCAGACCACATTTATGCTTAACATTATACACATTTGTAAAAAAAATTATTGAAATAGCTTCTTCTGTTCTTTATTCCCTAGGCAGTTATATGCATTGATGCTGAAAGTACTGCTTCACTGGTGTTACTAGTAACAGGAAACATTTAAAATAATTTAAAGTTGTATTAAATTTTACCTTTTGTTCTGTTTCTTTCAGGCAGAATATGCCTTTCAAGTTTCCCAGAAAGTCACAGAAATACTGTCTAGTTTGGTACACATTCTTGGTGTTACTTTTCATGCTGAAATCCATATCACTTTTTGAATTTTCTAGGCTTGTTTCAAAATATCAACTTAGTGACATAATGGGGGTGAACTCTGCTGATTTTCCATGGAAAATCTAGTCTATGGTACAGACATTACATATTCAAATTACATGCTTTTTAACCCTCCCACCACTGAGCTCCATCCCCGCCATGTTGCTGAACAGAGTTGTATTATTCCTATTTTTATTTTTATATATGTGTTTTTATTTATGTGTGCTTTCTCACAGATTATGGCAGTCCTACTTTCAATGAAATATAGGTTGTACTGTCATGAAACTTAGGTATCCAAATATTCACAGGTCATATCTTACCAACAAATTTTAGGGGACATACAGAAGACTATCAACTATAGTTGTCTACATTTCTGACTATATTTTGAGATTATTTACTTTAATGAAAACTGTCACTTTGCTTTAATTTGGAGAAGTGGAAGAGACAGGCGCAAACTGGTGACATTCAAAGCCCAAGAAATGGTAATGGAATTTGATTGAAGAAGGGGGTGTGTCACTAAGAACAAAGGATGGTCATGAAAGAGGCCTGAGTTTACTTCAAAATGGGAATGGAGAATTTTATTACTACAGCAGGGAATGGAGAAATAATGATAGTGATAAAGCAAAAGACAAAAAGAATGAGGTCATAATAGATTCCCAGCAAAATGTTATAGGATGAGACAGCTCTGGGAAGCTTAGTATCATTCACAGAAACAAATTTAAGACAAAGAAAGATAGGAGAGAGAGAACTGTCATTCTCAAGAAAACCAAGTTGGTATCTGGCAATGGACTCAGAAAGAGTCCTATACTAACAGCTGTAGTATTAAAATCAATCCAGTTTTATCTCTAGGAACATGATCATTTTGGCATATAGTCAAGGTGGCTACATCTTTCCCTTTCCCTTGTAATTTTTTCTTACATATTATACAGAACAGTAGGCACCCTCCTCATATGTAATAAAGTGAATAAGTTCCTTGGTATACAGATCCCAGCTCAGTTACTCATTCAGGTAAGCCATACTTCTGAAAATCCCTCACTGACTAAGGAAGGATTCTTAGGATAGTGCACTCCTAATTTAGAAATCTAAGTGGAAATTGGAAATATACACGCTAGTCCATAGTCTTTCCTTAGGGTTTTTCATGTGAAGGTTATGACAAAGTAATTGAACTGATGCTGTGACTTACTCTTGGACAAAAAGCAAGTAATTCATGATTTATTGTTTTTTCCTGTATTGTAAATATTTATTTACTTTATTTACTGTGATATTATTTTAAACATAAATGGTTATATTTTGAGAAGAACTGTAGGATTCAGTAGCTGATATCAATTTGCTCTATCCAATTTTTTATTTTAGTACAGACGGTATTAGACAATATCTTATCTGCTATCGCTTTACTAGTTTTACATTACATGAAAAAGTTATAGTGACTTTCTGGAGTTATACTTGTTTGAGGAAGCAGGTTAAGACCGTGTTTAATTAGGGTAAGAAATAAATTCTTATGTCCCTATTATTAGGTATGACATTCTATTACTGCAGCTGGAATTAGTTCTTTTAGGAGACCATGTGTTTTACATAAGAAAATAACAAAACTTCAGGCCAAATAAGAATGGAGCTTAATCTCTTACTTCTAATGCTCAGATGAAACAAAGCAGTATTGAATGTTCAGCAGCCATGAAAATCTTTTGAATAAATACTTTTAAAATTGAAACATACAGATTCAGTCTTTTGAAAAGATCTGTGAAATTAGATGCAGAAATCTAATTTGATTGTTGGCAAATTTACATCAAAAGAAGATGACCATATGTAGGAGAAAATTGCACTTTGCCTGTACCACTGGGTTTTCCTTTTCAAGCTTTATTCTACCAACAGACTGTGCCTGAGATAGAATTAATTTAAACCCAGTCCTTAATAAGTAGTTAGATTCAACAGTAGAAAGTGTGGAATTCAGCTTGACATAATCATCATTGAGTATTCAGGATACAATCAGCAAATAGATTCAGTGTGGAGTAAGACACGCAAGCCATTATCCAGTCTGTAGATAATTTATTACCCATAAGTATATAATTGAGATATTTTGTGGGTGGAAATCGCATAACTGTAAGGAAAACATATTTTATATGCTAATCTAGTAAGAAGGTGTCAGTTTTCAAAAGGTTGTCATTCTGCAAGACTGTAAATGTGATCCCCCTTTGTAGTACTGCTGTAAAAAACAAATGACAGATTGTGAAAAAGACTTTCACCCTGTCATTTATTTTTGCAAGCAATAATTTTATAAATTATATGTAAAACATTATATAATTTGTTGGTCTCATTCAAAACCAAATTTTACCTACCAAAACAGTAGGATGAAAGATATGTTTAAAATTAAGATTTTAATATTCACATAGTGATCATATTGGTAGACTTTGACACAAATAGGAACATTTTTATGTAATATAATTATATAATTATTTATTATCTAAATGTTAGATTATCTATCTTGTCATATGTAACTTAGTCTCCTTTATCATTTATCTGCATCATCTTATTTGTGTTTATTTTTTTGAGAAGATTCACTCTACATCTTTTCTCCTTAGCCTAAAAATCAGAAACTACTACATATTATGTCTTAGAATCCTTTAAAAAAATATTGGAACCACCCAATGGAAATTATATTGTTTTAATTTGAAAGCTCTGAAGTAAGGAATAGTCACTGGCAGTTCAAAATTGACTATATGATAGAAGCTTAAAGTTTACATCTCTTTCTATCTTTATATACAAATCAGGACTGGATTACTTTCATTGGTTAACATGCTGGCAAATTATTTTTATGATTCAAAGAAGGTTGCACTCACGAAAAAAGTTTATGCTTTATATACCCTCCCTGTATTTATATAACTGTCTCTATATGTAATATATAACTAATAAAATATTGGCATTTTGAAGGAATATGCCAAAATTTTGTAACCATTAAAATTGTTGCTATGCAATCAGGAGAAGAAAAAAACCGAAAGGGATTAAAAAAAGTCTAGGAAAACTGTTTTATAGGTGAGTGTTTTGAAAATAAGTATTTCCATTTCCAGTATTATCTAGAGGTACATTTGATTTTAAATAGTCCCAACTGCTAATTTCCTGAAAGAACATGAATCTTGGGTGCATGTCTTTGTAACAGGTTATGGTCCATTTGTCAATTATGCAACATAAAAAAGCCTCTGATGAGTGCAAAAACAAACAGTATTAGAAAGAGTTCTCCTAATGTAAATATCATAAGATTCTAAAGTGCAGAAATTGACCTGAAATAAAGCATGTTTTTAAAGAATCAAATCTTTTACGCCTGAGAAAGCAACTAAGCAACTCTGTATAAACCATTTTTCTTAGTATTATTTCTCTCTTTTGGGACACATCTGTTAAAGTATTATTAGTTTTGGCATTTTCCAACCTCTTAGTGGTTGGTTTTGTCATCTTAATTCTGTTGCTAGAGAATGTGTGTGAAATGTTAACTACTTTCAGCACATACACTTTCATTTATCCATTTTTGGAAGTAAACAAATCCAATAGTTTCAGTCTCTCTTCACGGGAAATTGCTCTGTGCCCTTGCTTTTTCTCACTAGCCTTCTCTGAATCTCTAATCCAAAGTCAAGTTCTCCTTTGAGGGAGACAGAGCAGACCTGCATCGTCTCCAGTATTCTAAAGGCATAACATTCTACATCCTGCATTCATGTAGCCTGATTATTCATTTGACTGAAACTGCTCACTGAGCTGTAGTTTCCACTGGGCTGCCTGCAATGATACCCAGGCCCTTTACTGAATTAATATCAAAAGATTATAACCTCATAAAGTGAAAGAAGAAATACATGTACTCACTCTTCAGTATGTTTATCAACATATTCCGTCTTCATCCCTATTCACCTTCTTCAAGTGGTCGCTTTAATGTTTTTCGGAAGCTTTTCTACACTTCATTAATCAAAACGGCTGAAACATTCTACTGAGCTGTTTTCATCTCTGAGCACCGTAAAGAATTTATAACTTTGATCACTTAAAGCATTTTAGGATTCTCATTAAGAATGTAAGCATCAGCACAATGAAATTATTACTTCCCTATTAAATTTTGACTGTCATCCATAAAAAGTGGCATAACCTTTTTCTCTGCAACTTTTTGGCGATAGAAATGATGTAATTCTTTGCTTGATAATGGTGGAATGAGCCTCAATGAGTCTAATTAAGTGATGATCAATTTCAGTAGGTTACTGCCTACTGTTGAAGGATTTATTTACAAAACTGTGAACCTCACTATGCTTTTTCATATTGGAACAGTACTCAAACAACTTTTCACCATGGGAAAGCTATTAAAATTTAGGAGAATATTAATCTCAACTAGGATGAAAAGTCAAAGTTTCAAAGTTTTCAATAATCTTCCTTTTTTCCAGCCAAAAGTATATTTTGATGTAAAAAAATATGCTTCAACAATGTCAAAAAAATTTTTACAATTTGAACTTTTCCATTTGTACAGGAGTTAGTCCAGTTAACATTTTGAAAAGTCAAAATAGATATTCAGTATCAGTATTAAGCCAGATCTTCCACTTTTTTCCCCTGGTGAGAAATTTTCCAAAACAAGGGTTTGCCTATGATAAAAATGCTTTTTAAAAAAATTTTGCCATCTGTTTCCTGTAGCTGTATCCATTGTCTGATTGCAAAATGTGTTTTATAGTTGTAACCCTGGATATATCAATGTCAGAGCAGTTGCAGTCTGGAAACACCAGTGCTAATTCTGTCTTATAAAGAATGAGTTGAAGTTCAGTGACCGTCTCATTCAGCTTTGGAGCCTGGAAAGCTATGAAAAACTCTCTTTGACAAGGCATTAATTCCTGTTGCTGTTATGACATGGCATCATATTCCCTAACAAAACACAAAAGTCACATAATTTCAGATTCTATTGTCTACAGTATTCAAATTAAAGGTGTATTAATTTCCACATGTGTCCTGATCAGGATGTTCAAACTTCATTTACACCATAAGGTCTACTATTTGTTATAATGTACTTAATAAATTTCCCTCCCCTCCTCTCTTTTGGCAGCACAATTTCTCTTGTCCAATTCTCCTAACACGGTAAACCCCTTCTGGTGTAGACAGTGCATCTGCTGGCAACAGCTTCTATAGCAGAGAGTCTTGGTTGACTTAAAACTTTGTGATGGCTATCAACCCTAGTCTCCTGCTATGCCTACCTTGACTCCTAAAAGATTTGACACTTTTAATTTGGGTGTAACAGTTAAAAGCCAAAGTTTGTAAATTAATCTCAATCATATTGTAAGTGAAATTTAACTCTTGGGGATAAAGAACAATTTCTTTGAGGAAGTAATAAATAAGCTTGCATTTGCCTATTTCTCATTCATCTTTTATGCAACAAGTTGTCACAGCAAGAAGATACTTTAAATATCAGTCAGTCTTCAGAGGGTCCAAAGGGGAACTACAAAGATGATCAAAGGACTGGAGCCCCTGTGCTATGAGGAAAGACTGAAGAAATTAGGTATTTTCACCCTGGAGAAGATGGTGCTCAGGGGGAGGGCCTTCATCTAGATTTTCAGTACTTAAAAGGGTGACTGAAAAGGAAAGAAAGGCCCTCTCTTCACAAGAACCATAGGGAGAGAA
Source organism: Myiagra hebetior (assembly GCA_013397015.1). Taxonomy (NCBI): domain Eukaryota; kingdom Metazoa; phylum Chordata; class Aves; order Passeriformes; family Monarchidae; genus Myiagra; species Myiagra hebetior. The sequence goes on along the minus strand of VWZQ01000597.1, from coordinate 165,995 downwards.
CAAAGGACATCAGATGCAATTTTCATTGTGCTATATAAAAATAAATTTTTCACAGTGAGGACTGACCACTGGAAAAACCTGCCCATGGACATGGTGGAATCCTCATCACTGAAGGGTTCCAAGACATGACTGGACAGAATGCTAAAGAAACTCATCTAGGCTCCCTTTTCCATTAAGATTTGACCAGATGATCTTTCGAGGTCCCTTAGAACCTGGGCTGTTCTCTGGTATCAAAGGTAACTGAGTGCCTCTCTTTGTTTTTTGGTCTTTCATTTCCTTATAATACTGATTAATACTCAATTCAGATAAAGAAGATGATGTAGGTTTTTACTGAGCTAGTGACTCCATGAGTGGCTTCTTAGTGTGCATTTCTGAAGGACATGGTATGCAAGCAGAAATCCAAATTATCATCATTATTTCTGAGCATATTATTTCAGTGATTAGCAGGAGTTCTGTAATCTTCTGATCTTTGATCTCAGTTAGCTGGACTGCACACCAAGCTTAGCCTTTCACAAAGGTTTTGAAATTGTATCCTATTTGAATGAGATTATATTCTACAAAGAATGCTTTGTGTCACAGGACATATGTGACTTTCTAAAGCCTGTTTTGTATAAAACAAGAGAATAAACCTGCCTGTTTTCCTATTTCTGCTTCTTGGAGGAATAACTTGAGCTGTAGCTTTATGGAAATCTCTAAGGAGATTTTAACTTTTCTTGCCTTTCCCTTTTCCCTTTATTAAACCTCTTTCCTGCATACCCACCACCAATGAAAAATCAGATGATCTCAGTGTTTGCATAGCACTATAGCATTTGACTTCTTCAAAGTTATCTTATAATGTCTGAAAGTGTGTCCATGTATTTATGTGTGCTGTATCCTATTCTATACTCTGTCCCTATATTTTGTGGTCTTGAAGCCGTCCCAAAAATATGATTCCACTTAGGAAATAAAATCATCTTATATGATGGGAAGTGAGTGTGGCACCTAACTCGTGAAAGAGCAACTATTTCCAGCATTCCTGGGGAAAACCCATTGCTATTCATAGAGAAGCTCTGTAGATGTAAGACAGTCGAGTATTAGGATAGTTGCAGAAAAATTAAAAATTGAAAGAGTCAAGGTTCCAAACACTGAAATTTTTACAGCAACCAACTCTTTCAATAAGTATTTTGTAGTTTCCTTTGGAAATAATTTCAGGTGGAAAACTTCTTTAGTATTTACAATGAAGTATCAGTGGAACACTTTGTACTTAGCTCAGAGAACAAATCCAGCCTAATGATAGTATTGACTATTTAATTCAAACTCCAATTATTATATCTCTTAAAGCAGAACTGAAAAACTATGACTCAGGCTAGGAATCAGAAAAGATTTAAATTTTAGAGGTATAGCTTTGGCGATCTTCTATGTCTTAACTTGCCTCTGCACCAAACAATGTGTAAAGGTCTGCTTTGATTTGAAAAACTTTTGTATCTGTTCTTGTGCAATCTACTTCTACCTCTACTAATATACTGAAAGTTGTCTTAAAAATAGCATGATAAACACCAATGAATAATTTTTATGGCAAGTTTGTGTGTACAGCCTTTCTAAAGCCAGCAAAAACAATGACACAATGTTGTGTCTGCTCCAACTGTATGTCAGGACCTTTTGCCCAGTGTGCTCTATCTTCTCAGTCTAAAATGAAGGAATAGACGATAGTTCTCCAATTTTTATAATCTTTTGAATTTCTACTTGTCTGTATGTTCTACTGCATAACTGGTCAGTCAATTTGAGATAAGTAATTTAGTGGGGGTTTTTTTGTTTTAATTCAAACATCACTAAACAACAGACACTCCTCCCCTGCATTTGCTTTTTTTTTTCTTTTTTTTCTGTTCCAACAGTTGAAAATTATGATCCTAATTTGAATCCTCTGCATGATAGCATGTTGCAGTTGCACAGTCAGATTGACCTACATGGCAGCAGGATTTTCTCTATGAAACCAAGTAACAGGATGCTTGACATCCATTTTTCCCACCGCTTTTCAAGTTCCCAAACAGCAGAGAAAGCAGTTAATTGCTTTGTGCAGTTCCTAGAGCAACAGCTGTAAACTGCTCAAACATGGTAAAAATAATTAAACCTGCTTCATTGGTGAATAAAGATCGAACATAAAGAAGCTTTAATGGAAATCAAGTTCCTACTGAGGTGTGCTGATTACTACATTCACATTCTTCCTTTACTTGAGGCATACTTCAGATTTAACTGAAGATGTTTTATTAGACTTTCAGTCCTAGGTCATGTCATTTCTATTTCACAGAGTTCGATTTGCCTAGAGCAGACCAAAGAAGTGTTATTTTTTATTAATGAAGTAGAAAAACTTAATTGAAACACTTCAAAGACAAAAGGAAATAAAAGCAGACTGAACTGCTACAGTCAGTCTTTTGTAATGATCTCAACTGTTATAAACAGGATTGTACCACTAATGATTTGGTGGTTTTGAATTGTAAATATAACCCATTTTCAGGTAAATACCTTAAATCAAAATAATTATAAAAAATCTAGGCTGACGTGAAGAGAACAAAACAAATTTGAAGATTATAAACCAAGGCTTTAGTCTTGTATTATCTCATCCATCAAAACTACTCCCTTTTTGTTGTTTTAGGAGCACTTTTCAAACAGAATTGTAGGATTTGACTCAAGGCAGCATTTTTGTAAGTGACAATTGACTGATATACAGAGACATGAAATTAGATGCTCGACCAGGGAATAGCTTGCAAAACTAATAGAAGCACAAGGAAAAGCCTAGGAGGAAAATTTAACAGATGCTTTCTCCAAATTGTGATTTTTATTTTCCCCAATCTGTAGCTTTGTATCAATAGGCTTTCCCTCCTAGGGGAAACCTGCCTTCTGCAGAGACCAGACTACAAGTTAGATATGGTTTTGTTTGTCTGCTCATGCTCATACCCCGATACTCTATCTATCTCAGAGACCATGCTTTTTCTGCTTCTGCTCACTCTTTATTACCTTTTTTTGGCTTTCCTCTGCTTCTCTGGTGTTCAAAAGCACCTGAATTAATCAGTAAAGGAGTCAATTTGTAGTGAAAGCATGCGAACAACTAGAATGTCTCTGTTGCCCAAGCGTTAGCTCTCAAAATAATGTTTTGTTTACAGTAAAAATGCATCTTCCTTCTACTGGAGCTAGTATCAAAATTCCTAGTTGGTCTGGTACTTAGTGGAAAAAAACCCACAAACTCCTGTTTAACATTTTTGTAGTGGTTTGGGAAACACTGAATCAAACAGACCAGTTTAAACCCAACTGAGGATCTAGTATTATGCCAGTAATTTTCTAGAAGTCCTCTACATGGAACAGTTACTATTCTAAAAGCAATCATAGAACAAACAAGGGTGAGAGGGTCACTTAACTGTCATTCAGGAAGGTGCTGCAGTTCTGAAACCCCCCATATGCACTTTTCATACCTTCTCTGAAAACAAGATGTAAATAAACACCAAAGAGAAACCATATGTTCATCCTACAGAGTATAGGTGAATTTAAATACATATGCAAGTGCTTTACATAATTTAGGGCCTGAAATGCACTCTTCATTATAAACTGTATTTGTTTATTAATATAGGCCTACATAGTCTTGTTTGTTCTGTTCCTTTGCCTCCACTAATTTTACCTATCAAGCTAGCCCTTGGGGGGAGAAAACCCTGAAAATTAATTAACAAATATTATTTCATATCAGAGAAGCCATTTTATTTCGTCTAGAGAATGCAATAACTCTCTTAGCTGGAATATATTAGCAGACTTGTCTGAAGTCATGATTTTAGAGTTGCTCAGCATTATGTCACAAAAAAAAAATCCCTCCCTCATCAAAATGTCATACATTTAATGTTCTGTTTTGCCACACAGATAATATTTTTTTTTTCCTTCAAAAGCAGCTATTATGATTTATTATACCTAAAACTATGGAGCACTACAAACTCAAATGCTCTGAACATCTGTGTATTAAAAAAACCACACTGCAATTTTGTCAGCAGTGATTATTGTGCATGAATGCATGATACTCACTTTCCTAAATTATGTCAACCAGTTTAGGTCTTACAGAAATTACTCATGAAGCTCCACTGGAGATTTGGACTACCCACCTACTGCCATTACATGTACATCTATTTCACACTTTGGTGGAGTTACTGTCATTGCTGTGAAATGTTATAAGCTGTATGTAGCAAGTAGAGTGTAGCCTGTTCTTTGTTTATGTTATGTTATTGGCCTCACCCAAGAACCAAAAAAATCATATGATAGTTTTAGAACTGCAAATTTTTGTCCCCTGAGCATAGCCCATGTCAGGCTACTCAGAAGCTAAAGACCTGTGCAACACCTTTTGTTCAAAGAAAATCAAAGACATTCTGGGTCTTAAAAATATGGAAACACAGAAAAGAAAAAAAAATAAGGACTGCATTTTTGCCCTTCACCATTTTCACTATCCTTTTCAAGTTTTTAAATTATTTTATTTTTAAAGAAGCTTTCTTGTTTCTTTGAGAAACCTGTTTTGCAACTTTTAGATGAAAACACAACTTGTCAATATTAATAGTATCTGAGAAGACTTTAAAAATAAAAATCATCTCTTAGCGCCTATACTGACTAATGTAGGCTTACAAGAATTGTTGATTACCCAGTTGCAGCAAAGTGAAAAATAGAAGCTATAAAGTTCCAACATGCATTTAACAATTAATTTGATACTATTCTATGTTAACAGAAAATGAGAAAATAGTCAAAGAGTGTGGTGAATAGGCAAGGGAATTTATTATTAATATGAAATGACAAAACAAAATATTTTGGAAATTGAAAAGTCTAGCTCAGAAAGAAGAATCAAAGGGAGGGAATTGAATACAACAGAAGTGAATTAGAACTGCACAAAAAAAAAAAATGGTTACACAATAAATGACAGAATTTGATAGATCTGAATTTCAGTCCAAGGGGACATCTACCAAGGTAACTGAGAAAGCTTAAATTGCAGTAAGACAACTCATGTGGAATTAAAAAAAAGTGAATTTAATGGTACAGGAGCTCAGGAACAGTCTTAGTTGGATTATAAAAATGATCTAGTTATAATATTTATTTACTTAATTCCACTAAACCTTTCATTATTTTCAGTGAGATTACTTTCTTTTCCCAGAGTCCTAGCCCACCATTTTGTAGAGATGGATTAAAAGTATAAAGGAATCAAGTGAGAAATAAAATCAGGAAGACTGGTGTTATTTTCCATTTGAACAGCTGGTACACCCCCACGAACCGAATAGTTGGAGATCCTGTGTGATGGGTAAAGATTTTCAGAAGCAGAATCATTCACATCAGATATAGAATACCTGCTTCATGAACATAAAATTAAACAGGAAGATAAACTGTTTACAATGAAAATTAAAATAGTCTGTGCAGTCTTGAGGCAAAGAGTTGGATTTATTCTGCGCCTGTGCAACAGCCAGCCCTGTTGAGTAACCGATATAAATGGTAGGCCCTCAACAAAGGAATTTCAGTTCTTTCTAAGCTTTGAAACACAAATTTAATCAGTTTAACTACCACTGAAGTCTGTATCTGTACAATTATTTGCTGTCTGATGCAGTATATTGAGAGCAACAGAGACAGTCAATAGGAAATTAAAAGGCACATTGAGTTACAAAGGCATGTTGTCCAAACTTAGTCTGCAGTGCCCAGTACTGCCTTTACCAGAGTATAATCAAGTGTGGCATCTCACATTTTAATTAGCTGAACTTTTTTTAATTTGGAGAAAATGACAATAATTAGTTAATTTAAGAGTTGTCTTATCAGGTATGGTTCTACATGCAATGTTTCAGCTGAGAATTGTATTTGATTTTGTTTGTCTTGGGACATAATAAAATATCCATCTTCACCTACTGAGCAACAAACATTATACCTCTATATTTTAGTAAATATTGACTTAATAGAAGAGACCTATAAAATTAGCTCATTTTGATTACATTTGTTCAAATTATATTATGTCATACAACAGCAAATCTAATGTAATACTGTAGATATTAATCTAAATATCCAAAGTTCTTAATATTTCCTATCAAATAATTTATTAAACATATGTAGATTTGGCAACATAAATGAAATATTTACTTTAGAGAGTTTTTTTAGTCACAGATTTCACTGTGTTCCTGATAACACTGAAACAAAAATATCTGATTCATCTTCTCATTCAGGGTGAATGAGAAGATGAGCTTATGAAGCTGTGATGACACAAGTGATGTATCTGCTGCATGTAGCATAGAATAACAACATCTTCACCAGCAAGGCAAGAATTGATATGGGATCTACCCCAGATTTTTTTTATCATTTTTTTCATTAAAGTCAGCAGAACAAATTGCATGAAGTGCTGACATCACTCTGCTGCAAAATTAGCCCAGTTAACTTAAAACTCTGTGGTAACATAATTCTTACAGCTTAAAGGTTTGTGTTCACTGTGTTGGATTTTTGTAGAAGCACATGAGAAGTTGTCACACCTTCTATTTGCATTGCCTGAGAGCTGATAAAAAAAAAAAGTAATGGTGTGAAATGTCAAGTAATGCAATTACATGTCATTTAATATTATGTGATCACAGTCTGCTTTTCAGGGCATGTGACTGAGTCTCCTTCCTAAATACTTAACCAGCACCGTTAAAGAATGGAATCATGTGAGAAGAGAGCCTTTTGAAGTCAGCAAATGCTATTTGAAGGTAATGGTATTTAAAAGGTTTTCCTCCCTTGCAAAAACCATGATGAAATTCCTGAGAACTATTACTATCCAGCTGCTAGTTTGAAAATCTTAGCATAGTCATTTTGAGGTTATGTGGTAAAAAAAATGCAGATAACTTTAAAATAAAAACATAGAATTTTTTCCATCCATTCAGGCTGATTACTGGTAGAGGGTTTGTCATGGATATGAGTGCTGAAGGGTAAATTAATTTAGGGCTTCGTCACAAAAAAAGATGGAGAAATACCTTGCAGAAATAAAACAGTAAATTTCCATGGGGAGCCTTTCAAATGCTTTATAAAAATGACCCATTGAGAAACTACTGTGCTACTTCATCATCATCTATAGGACAAGAAAATTATGTTTCCATCAAAGACTTGCAGTAGAATAAAGTAATTTTAATAAAGAATTATAACAGAATCAGTGCCTCCAGCTTTAAAAGTAATTACTGGATTTTCTTTATATCTTACCCTGAAATTTCTTTTTTTGTGACAGCATTCTTTTTTACTTTCATATTGCTTCTGAAATATTGCAGTTTATAATGCAGCGTAATTAACTACACAATGCAAATTTAAAATACTGTCCTAATTTTCTAGCCAACTCAGTCATGATTGTGCAACAGCTGTTGTGCAGAGTATTAAAACTTTGTAGCCATGTTTCCATATTCAAAATATGAGTTCTATCCCTGCTTTGTCATAGGTAGAGTTACTCTCTTTAACTTCAAACTGCACAAAAACCTGCAAGGTATAAATGATTGTTCCAGATAGTCGAAGCTCTGATACTTTTGAGAAATAAACAGATGAAAATTAGTCTTACAGAAGTGCTGCTATGTTTTTGTGCCACCAAAAGTTATGTGAATAAACGATTTTAAAAATAAAAGAGGGCACTAAAGATCAATTAAAAACTTCAGACATTTACTTTTGAAATTCTGTCAACAATATCATATTTTCATGCTATTTTCCTAAATGGAATCCTTTCTAATCCTTGGAATTATTTCACAAATAATTTGAACAAGCTTAAAACTGCATGCTTCAGAAATCGTTTTTCTGGAGGGTGTTTAGTGCCAGTCAATGCAGATTTTATAGCTTAGTCTTTCCTCTGTGACTGGTTTGAAACACTATTTTTTGTCTGTTTTTTCAGTACATTTTTGAGTGCAGTCTCTGTTACTCGTTCACCATTCAGTGTAGAACTTCCCACAAGCTTAGACATACACTTCTTGGATACTTACAATTCATCTCTTCCAGAATGCACATTTGGACTAAATAGATGTGCATTTGGTTCTGAACTCTGAGAGTGTTTCAGAATTAGGCATGTTTTTCTTTAGACCACCTCAGAACAAAACAAAGTCAGACAAAACACAGGCCCACATACATACATACATACATACATACATATATATAGTCTATCATCTTCCTTTGTGAGTAGTTTATTCCCCTAAGAAATTCCCACTTCATCTTCTTCCTTCTTCCTCGGTGTAAGAAATATGGAGAAGCTACCTTTTGAGAGTCTGGGTTCATCCTGTTTCCTCTCTGAAAAGACTGATGAATACCTCACAGCACAGCAAACACTTTTAGTTGCTCTCAGCTTTTTGCTAGGAAATATTATACTTTCTAAAGACTTACTCCCTCACACAGACACAGATTTTTCTAGTTTCTGACCTTGCTGTTCAGACAGTATTCTGGTGTTGCAATTTTACCTCTACCAGCCACCTCAATATTGATGATTTATTTCAGCTATAACACTGACTGTGTCTCTAGAGTGCTCTGTCTTCCCAATGAATATGTTGCACAAATTAGAAATGAAGTAGTAACTCTCTATAAAGACAAGATTATAAGATGTATTAAAATAGATAGGAGAAGAGAAGCAGCCTCATTCCATAGCCCAAGAACAACAATTGAGAAATAATTAGATCTAAGGAAGAGCTTATAAGGTGGTTTCAAGAAAAGCAACAGCTTTGATGGAAGTTGATTCAGACACTTATTTACCAATTGCCCCTACTCACACTGCAAGTGGTTACTGCCCTGTGTTTACCACAGGTGTGCTCAGATCCATCTGCCAAGCAGCCTTTCTAACACAAGAATCTGTGGGACTCTAAAAGAAGCTCTGCAAATCTGTAGAACTTTGAAATCCTACCCTATATGGAACTAGGTATGAGGGAACTATCTTTTTATTTTTTTCCCATTTATTTTGTAGATTGACTGAATGTACATTATCCTTATTAGTGTTATGATTTACAGTCTTCTAGGGAAGCACAGGGAAGTATGTAATGTAGATGCAGCTGTCACTGGGCAACTAGAAAGTAACTAGAAGAAAGATATTTCATCTACCGTAATTCAGGTATGCCTACTTCCATTTAGACAAATTCTTATATCACTGTCTTTCTGTGGACTCTTGGCCATGTCCTTGAGGTACACCATCAGAACAGCTAAATTTGGAATAGTGGCTTGCTCCTCCAGCTGTGAAATCTTACTTCAGGAGCACTTTGATTCTGTAATCCTTGGAGATCACACACATGTTATGGAGTAATAAGTTCCAGAGGCAATAAAGAAATTAAAACAGACAGCAGTGAAAGACTTCAAGAGTGGGATCAGAGAAAAAATTGCAAAGTCACGTACCTTCTAAGCATTGTCATATAATTGACAATGTTGCTCTTATTTTGTAGAAAAAAGAAGATGTTAGGACAGAGGCGCTGATAGCAGTTGTAGGAACAATCAATTTCTCATAGAAAACATGAAGTGAAGAAATTACTTTGAATTACTAATAAATTCAACACACAGGAGTGACTTCAGCAGTATCTAAGGATTTACCCTTCTTTGTCCAGCACTAAGTCCGTGTGCTGCTTTTTTTCTGGCACTGAGTTAATTTTCTTCATAGTAGCTGATATGGGGCTATGTTTTAGTCTGGTGCTGGAAACAGTGTAGATAAAACAGGGAAGTTCTTGTTACTGCTGAGCAGCACTTGCACGGAGTCAAAGATTTTTCCTGCTCCTCAGCTGCCCCCACCACTGAGGAGGCTGGGGATGAACAAGAAGCTGAGAGGGGACAGAGCTGGGACAGCTAACCCTGACTGACCAAAGGGATATTCCATAACATGTGACATCATGCTCAGTATATAAAGCTGTGGACGAAGAAGGAAGTGGCGAACAACTGGAGTGATGGCGTTTGTCTTCCTAAGTCATTACACATGATAGAGCCCTGCTCTCCCAGAGACAGCTGAACACCTGCCCATGGGAAAGATGGAATGTGTGGACTAACTAGCATTAGAAGTGAGAGAACCATTTAACCAACAGAGTAAGGAAACTATGTAGCCAATGCACATTATTTATTGTGTTTGCTAAGATGTATAAACAGTAGAAAGCTTTGAACAGACCACCCAAGGAATGCCACTGGATCCAAAGGTGGTGTTTGCTTGACCTATCAACCTCACCTTTATTGTTAAATAAAATCCCCAGATAAAATTAAATAAAGTTATTGACATTCAGCATGCGGTCTGTTTTGTACCTTAATTTGCGCAGGAGCATCTCTCACCAATTGGGTATTAACAAAAGGACACATCTAAAGGATGGTAAAAAGCATAGCAGTCAGTACTTGTATGGCCCTCTCTATAAAAATCTTACAGAATTATTCTGAAGACTTTAATATTATCTGGTTTTGTTTCTGAACAGCAAATTTTTGCAAAGCAATTTTTGTGCAGATATTTTGCTCTTGCACTTTCTTACTCATCGATCTTCTGATTCCTTTGATTATGGTGGTGAACTTATTGGTAAACATTTGGTGCTTAGAGTTGAAATTCTAGACTGATTCTTTTTTTCCCCCATGCTAATTAACCTACCTCTAAAGCTACAGTTCATACTGCAGAAAAAAAATTTCCAGAGATGTGATGAAGTGTTTACACAGGGAAATATGAAAAAGCTGATTTTGCTACTGCTTTACAAAATTATTTAAATAAAGGTCTAAAGTTTTTCAAATTTGAGGATGAGTAAAAGCTCTCATACTGAACTTGACTCTAAAGCTTTAATTTCCTTGATTCTTTTCTTAAAAGAACTGTCCAAGGCCCTACACTACACTTGCACTCTGAAGTTCATTTTCAGTTCATCCTTGACTTGACCAGTAATGAGGACCACGCTCCTTAGTCTGTGCATTTCTTTTATCTAGACCAGAATGAACATGTCACATTATAAATATTTTAGAAACTTTGTTTTCTGACCTTGATGGTCTACAATTTTTCTTAGTTTTGAGGTGATCACTTGGATGTAGCAGATAAACTCTTATGTTTCACAAGACTCTTACTATATGATCCGTATCACAAAAATAATTTGTCATACACAAAAACTTCAATGAAACATCAAGCCAAATGTTAGAGGCAGGAAAGAAGACTAAAACATAAAACCCCAGATAAGATATAATGAAATACAAATCTCAAAACAAAAAACCCCAACTGCATGTTTAAAAAAGCTGTGGTGTTCAAAAGTAAACAGTGTATATACGGAAAATTGGTAGTACTGCTTTATCCCAGTGAGGTGTTATTTTGTTTAACAATGAAGAAAAAAGATGAATCTGTGGAGCAGTCATGAAATGATTCCTCATCTTTTGAAATCTTCCCTAGATCTTTAAACATGAAATCAGTCCTCATTATATCATATAGTAGAATTCCATTAGATCCTTAACAGTACCTCCTTTTCCGTACCTCCTTTTCCAACTAATTGGAACCACTGGCAGGTAATTTCTCCACCAAGGCCATGAAAGCTGTACAGTCTCCAAAATCAGAGCACACCCACCCCAAAATATCAATTCCTCCCTCCTTGACATTACTTTGAAATTATAATTTGTCTCTTTTGCTTTTTTTCTGAAAGGGGGTATCTTTTGCTTTTTTTCTGAAAGGGGGTATACAATCCAAGAATTGTCATCAGACTGTTGTTAACACTACCCTCTCACAAACCCTTGTCATCAGTAGATATGACCAGTAACCACAGTTTATGGATGGCTAGAAACCCCTTACTGAGTGGGAAATGTGGTCTTTAGCCAGTATGATTTTGGTAAAAGCCGTAACTAACATTTTCACAATAGAAAATGGTTGTAGCTCAGTGTGATCCAAACAATATTCTACATTGCAATTTAGATAACTATTCCTGAAGGTCAGACCAACAAAAAGAAATCAGAGAGAGCCTCAATGTGCTACCTGAAAACTTAATTTTTCACTGAAGCAGAATAGATGGATGCAGTTTAACAGAAAGGGTAGGTTTTTTTTCCTTTTCTGTGTCTCACAAAATTGTTGTGATAATATCTATCCCACATCTTTTAATGATCAAGATTCACATAAACTCACAGGGAGCCCATACAACTTACAGTGTAGCAATAAGTGCTAATAGTTTTCTAAATTATTATGTATTATGTTCAAGATGATATCAGAAATTTTTAAAACTCTTAGTGTAAATTCACTTAATTTTGAGAGTTCAGCAGAAAAATACTTTTTGGATCTTGAAGAAAAAAAAATTAAGCACTGCACAATTTTTTTACTTTATTAAGTGTAATGAAACACTTTTAGACTCCTGATCTCCCAGCTAACGTAACAACCTCAAAGTGGCACACACCTAAGATGGTCATACCCATGTTTCTCTTTGTTTTTTAGTAAAATGACCATAATAACTGTCTTTTGGGGAAAGACGCCTTAGGAAGATTTTTAAAACTCAGAGATAAAGGTCTACAGTCATAAAGAGATCTTTTTTTTTTTTTCATGGCGTTGTAGTGGACTGATTGATTTGTTGGTTGGTTTGCTGGNTTTTTGTGGTTGGTTTGGTGGCTGGCTGGTTTTTAGTTTTGGGTTTATTTTTTTTTTTTTTGGTTAGCTCTATCTAAATATATATAGAAGGTAGACTATTCATGTGTGTTTCCCTTCTCCAAAATCTCCAAGGCAGAAGAATTCAGATCTCCTTATTCTTCTGAGACTTAGGCTCACTCTGGAGCTGCATGTTCAGGCAAAGGGTAAGACATTCAATTAACTTGTGATCCTTCTCTGAGGTAAACCTCAAATCTCCATGCAACAAGAGCTGTATAGTTAAGATTTAAGCGTTTTCCTAGCATATATCTTTATCAAATAGCAGGGACTATTTTATCTTGTCATTTTGTGATATGATTTATAATGGTTACAAAACAGACCAGCAGTAATAAAAACAGAGTGGTAATTGAGATAGGACTCTGAAATACATTCCCAACATAGCATTGTAGACTAATTGACATCAATATTTATTTCTTCTGCCCACATATTTGTTGTGATTAGTGACATTGTATAGAATTTGAATATTTACGTTCATCAGCACTTGCTGAGAAAAAGTTTCCTCTAATAGAACAGTGGTCTGAAACATCATGACAATATCTAAGTGACTTCTTATATTAGAGAATTACAGCAGCTAAAATATCTGGATAACTATTTAGCAGTGTGAATTTTAATTTAAGACCCTGTCTGCACTGTTTTATGGCTTCTGTTGGGGTAGCATAGACAGTGCTGATTTTATGATTTTGAAATAAGTGTATTTCCTTTCAGTGGGGTAAGCAGGTATGCAGACATACACTCTTACTTCTTACAAAAAGAAAATTCCGACTTTCCTAATAGAAAGATCACAGCAGACCCTTAACTGGGAATGTGCTATATTTTTCACTTTCTGCAGATAATATAGTACACAGAACAGATGTTCTTGAATCCAAGCCCATGATCATGGTTGGAGATAGTATGCAACTGAAGTTGTAAATCCCATGTATTTTTCTGCTACAGTCAGTGCAATACACTGAGAGACTTAATACACACAGGAACCATAAATCATAGATAACTACTGTTGGTTTGGCGTTGGACTGAGCTCAGCAGAAACATTTCATATTATCCTCCGCTTTGTCAATTTTCCTGCTGGCATAAAAAACTGAATTCAAAGAGAATTAATTAATGTGCTCTGATGTTATAGAATAATCATAAATGAATCTACTTTTCATTACATATTTCAGCTTATGAGCACATCTAGAAGACCAAATCAACAGATGCTTAAATGTGGATGCTTTGCTAATGATAAAAGCAGATTAAATTTTCTCAGTTCCTTAACTAAAGGCACAAAGCCTCAAGAAATACAACTGTTTGAAATTTTTGGTGTTTATTGTGCACTTAACACCCGAATGAATGAATCCACATCACTTGGATGTGAATTCATATCCCTCAGCTGTTTAGACCAATGGCCATTTGTTGGCGTGACAGGACATACTCACCAGGTTGGGCCATTTCTTGGGGGCAGATATGTGAAGAAGTGGCTGGTTTAGATGTATAGCCTGTAAAACATTTTAAATATCTTCCTTATGCACAAAGGCCTTATAGTTGAATGTCTTAATTCACTGAATCATATCCTTTAAACCTACATGCCACAGAAGAAAATATATTCAGAAGCAGGTATAAGGAACGTGAAGGAGCCGCTGCAGCTATTAGTAACTTCAACCAACTCGAAGGTTAGAAATCAAAAAATCCCAAGTAGGTTATAAACATAAATGGGAAGGTCATCTCTACAGCAGCCTGTAGTGTCAGAGGTGCTAAACGAATTACAGAGAAATGTTTCTGTTTGAATGCAATGGAAACAAATAACATTGCTACTATAAGCAGGCACCACTCAAATAGTTTTGGTTGCCTGCAGTGTCCATAGTTGGGCACCTTGCCCAGAGAAAGGTTAATCCAGCTAGACACAACTGTACAGAACGGTTACCATAAGCAAGGGTCGAGGCATCTAGAATATGTTGTCTTGTGTATTATCCCACTTCTTACTTGTGCCTTTTCATTTTCTGTTTTCTGTGTGAAAACTTGTAAGAGGTCTTTGTGGAGCTGAGGTTTGTACTCATTCAGAAAAAGTCCATGCTCTTTTCCCCTAGATTCTTAAGAGCACCCTGTGTTAGATGCATCCTAATAACCATGCAGACAAAACCAACATACAATGCCTGGATAACCTTGTATACAGGAGGACAAGGCAGATTCAAGTTTTCTTGGCATTTCACCCTGCTTCAATTTGCATGTAACTTCATCAATTTTTCAATAATTTGCCCCAACCTTCTTCATGACATGTGTCTGCCTCTGGCTGGATTTTTTCCCTGTTCTGATGATTGAGCCAAAAGTTTTTAGCTACTTTCAAGAGTAAGAAGAAGGTGAAAAAACCCAAAAAAACAACAGGTTAAGCAAAAGATCAAGAAGTGCAAGGAATAAGGAGAATCAGAAGAGAAGAAAAACTTAGCTCGTTGCCGCTAGGCTGAAATTCATCATATTGGACTCTAAGGTTTGAAATCACTAAGACATACCAAGAGGCAAATATTTCTCAAAAAAGAGCAGTTGTCTGGTGGAGAAGATGGTTGCACCCCTTTTTAGCTATATTCAATGACTACAGTACCTACTCAGATGTTGAATCAGATTCTGCATTACACCTTCCAAACAGTGTATTACTGGTTTTGTTTTTTTTTTTTTTTGTGAAATGCTGCACTTACAAGTGGAGATGAGTCACACAGGCTTATTGCTGATGAGTCGAGCACACCGCTCCCACAAATAAGCATCATCTGCGCTAAACACACTAGAGGGTCAAAGGTAAAAGGATATGTAATCATACATTCAAAAAGTATCATGGCCTTGTATGTCAAAGAAAAATTAAGACTGATGAAACACCTTCATATGCTTTCACCAAAGGTTTTGAAACTGAACAGCTGCCTAAATTGAAACACAAAGCACAATGACAGTAAAAATGACCCGTAATTACTGTAAGCTGCATGTTTAGGGAAAAAGAAAACCATGAGTATATTTTCTCTGGCTTTTAATCTAACCTGTTTCACTGAAAAAAGAATAAGATGAATTGCTGATTAGTGTGTAAAGTAATGCCATGTAGAGAGAAACTTTTCAGCATATAATGCCTTTTGCCTTAAATGTTAGATTTCCTGCACTTGCCAGACGGAATTGATCAGTTCTGTTTTCAGATGAGTGTCCTAAAAAGTCTTTTAAACCTAACAAATCCACTAAATATGCATTTAGTCACCATATATACAATATAAAATGATATTTTATCTCAAAAAAGAGGGATTTTTTTAGTGTTCTGCACACGAGCAACAAGTGAATTAACTGATACCTGGCAACAGCATTATCAGAGCGTCATTATGGCACTGGAGGTGGATTAGTAGAGAAGACTTTGCCTGGTTATGAAGGCAAATGAACAGAAATGACACAAAAATATTTTTAAACGTTTGAAGAAGTTAAATTTTCACTACAGTGGCAACCAGGCACCATTATTTTTCAGTAAACTCTACTAAAATTTGAACTGTTAATTATCCTCAGGATTTTGAATACCATGAAACTTGCATTTGCTTGCTGTTAAAGTTGTTATTCTAGTTCTATTCAAATTCTTCTATGAAGTAATATCTCCTACAGAGTAAGACTGTTCATTTGATCTTTAGAAACTTTTGGTTTTTTACTCGATATATAATTTTAAGCCTTTCCAAGCTGAAACATATAATACATGAGACATAATTAAAATGTTTCTGTCGGGTGCAGACAATGCACTTGTTTCCACATTTCTAGGCTGATCAGCCCTTGAGTACTACTTTTTATTATTTCCAGTGTTGTGTCTTAGGCCTTGCCAGTCTGATGACTCAAAGTGCCAGATTGAATTTAGTGGTAGACTGTGTGGGATGTAAAGTTACTTTACAGGATTTGTGCCTTATTAACATAGTAATTTCATAAGCTGAAACCCACAGATCTCTTACTATGCATGGGCTATAGAGCACTCTGCAAATACACACAATGAAAATATGATATTAAATTATGTATAGGACCTCCTGAAATCTAAAGAGAAGCATGTTAAAACAAAATAAAATTGGTGCTTAGAGAGCTACTTTAAATTAAAATATTATGGTTTGGGTTTTTTAAATCCAGGTTTATTTTGCTTGAATTGGGATTACTGAGTTTTATTTTTAAGCTATTTATAAGTGTAAATCATGCTATCAGTAATTTCCTTGTGTCTTGTATATTGAATGTTTCAACTTCCTGTCTGAAAAATATATCAACTTTTCTGCATGGAATTCATCTTCAGTCAAGCCCTCAGCTCCTTTTGTCAGAAATATTTTTATTTCATATTAAGGATTAATTTATTAAGCATATCTTTATTTTGTTAGTTTTATTCCTATTTTGGTCTGCTTATTAATGTTTGAGCCTGTTTTGGCTTGGATTTCTAATTATGTCTATGGAAAATTAGTTTTGAAATTAAATAAAGCATTCCTTTACTTTACACAAAAAATGGGCGAGTGGGTACCCAGCTCTCATCTAGGAACACTGTTAGTTTTGATCAATCAGTATTTCAGAATAGAGAAGCAAAATAACCCAGCTCAAGCCACTACACATTGCATATCTTATAGTGACAGACATATATCTGGTCAGGAGGGGTACAAATAATAATCAGGATGTCCCATGTGACCATTAAACTACAGTAGGAAACTGCAGCCTAGTTCAGTTATCAGTTTCAAATCAGAGTTTTGCTCCTGTTCTGACACTGTAGGTTACAGGGATGTGTGGAGCTACTTGAGCTAACCAGAGAGTAGCACCTTCCTGCAATAATTCATCCTGTGGGTAAAATAAGTAGCACTCTGTTCCGTGATACTGCAGTGAAAATTGTCAGACATAGTTCTGTCCTTTCAGATGCCTGGGGGTGTCACGATGTGACATGGAGACATATCCTTATTACTGTGTTTGCACTTCTAATAATTCTCAGCTGTCTTTTTTTCTTCCTAGCAGCTTTTTAGACTGAGGCAGTACTTGCAACCTTCTGCTTTTCTTTTTCATGCAAAATTATTCTATAGCTGTAAGTCATCAACATGCTCCTGCTTCTTGATCTTTTTTTTTTAAACCAATATTTTTCCCTGTAATTCCGTTGTGCAAAAAAAAATGGAGATTTTTTTTATGCAATATATTGGTGAATCAGAGGTCTTACAGATATTTTGAAAAGAGTTTTGATACTTTTTCTAATATAAGTGCACAATATTACGTTGGCCCATGAACATGACCATATTTTGGTTTAGCTTGACCAGTTTTTACCTGCTGAAAACTGTAGCCATTTATCTATATTCATTCCTCTTGCTTTGATGTAATTTTCAGGGAAGTTTAGACTTATAGACTGTATGGGAACTGGTGGATCAAATCTAAAATTCCAGGTCAGCATGCTGAAAATATTCATAAAGAAAAAATACTTTTCCTAATATTACTTTCTATGCAACTAAAATTTCCTTATTGGATATTTCATGGGGGATGTCACTGAAAAATTTGAGGTGCAGGAGACAGACAACAGTGAGCAGATAAATATTGAGACTATTGATAATGAATGCCTTAAGTGGAAAAAAATTTGAATGGTTCTATCTCATATTTTTGTTGCTGTAGTTTTCACCTGGAATAGCTAATCTCCTAGATAAGGTTAGACTCTTATCAGGTTGCTCTGGTTGTTTCCTAACATTGTATGTTTTGCATGCTGATGTGTGCCCTCATGCTCTGCTCTAATCAGTGAGGAGCAGCAATGCTTGCTTATGCAGGATAATATATTCTTGCACAGAAGCATGTTTCTGTACTGGCAGAATACTTACTCACAGTACATACCCGTCTACCCCCATCCACCTAGCTAACTAAAGCCATTTTGGCCAACTCCCACAAGCCTTAAAAGACTGCCAGAAAGGATGAAGCTGGCCAGAAGAATTTCGTAATCAGATGGGGAAAGATGGCTTACTGAAATAGCAACAATCAAAATGCCTTTTCTCTACACCAAAAAATCTCTCCCATCTTTTCAGTCTCAGTGTGAGAAAAGGAATCACTAAAAGTCAGTAAAATTGAAGAGAAGCCTTTGTATGGATTGGTTTGTCTGTTATTGACCTCTCTACTCTACAACGCCCCAGTCATATTTTCTCAACACCATATTTTGTCAGTTTAAGGATCATACGAATAAGAATTTTCTGGTTTTACAAAAGGAGCCCACATTTCTGACACCATTTGGATTCTTGCCCCTTTATTGTATTTTAAACAGCTGCTGTTTGTGCTAATTTCCACTTTGGTTGAAGAAGTTCTGAAGTTGGTGAAACCTTCTAAAGATTTCAGTTTTCAATCTCAGTATGTTCTTCCCATATTTCTGTGCTAGAAATTCTACTATTTTGCTAATAATTATCTATTTTTATAGTGTTTTAAAAGTTTTTGCATGCAGTTCAACTTTTTTTATCCCCGACAAGTTGCAAATAACCATTGGGATTCCCTTACTAAGAAAGCTAACTTTACTTCAAAATCTTTCATCTTGCTATTTTTCTGCCACTGACTTTTTTCTTCATCTCTTCTCTTTCGTAATTTTTATCATGCATCTGAGATTATCATTGATGTGTGAGATTACTATTTCTTAGTACAGCACACACAGATTCATGCCCTAAATTTCTGTGAAGCTTTTTTTGCAGCTCCAAGGCTTTTTAAATCACTAGCATTTATCTTAGTTGTACCCATCTCATGAGGCACACATTTGAAATATCTCTGGCATTAATCAGGAAACTATTGATTACTTATAATTGGCATTATGTAAAATGTGAAGGAACAATTGGAAAGAATAATAATTTGCCTTTGGTCTGAAGTTTCTGTTCATGCTTTAAATCCACCAGCAGCTGCTGTTGTACTTAAATTTATCCCTAGTACTGAATTTGTTTAAAAAAAAGATAAAAACAGCAAAAAATTCGTTTGAGGATGGCTCTGCATGAGATGATATATATTGTTGAATCTTCTCACTTTTCCTTTTTACTAGACCTTATACAGATTTATATCACACAGCTGGGACCCTGCAAAATTCAGAATTTTAATTTCAGATTTTAAAGGGAAGACAATTTAAGACAGCAAAAATAAATGAAACATGGGACAAAAAACTTATAAAAGCCGCAGAGTAATGCTGGCATCAGAATAATTGGATATAAACTAACAATGACAATACTTTGAACCCTTGAGAAGGCTTTCAGTCAAAACAGTAAGAAAGGTGTAGGAAAGCTGTAGAATAACTTCCAAAGTATAGAGGAGAAGATCTCCAAGAGTTACAGTCAAAATGTTCTTTTGGCCAAAGATCATTACATTATATATACTAGTAATTTAGTTTTTATTCAGAGAATTTTTAAATGAATTAACTGTCCAAATTGTCTAGTGAATACAGAAAAAGCTCATTAATATTGCAATTAAAATTGTTATATAAAAATAATCTTGTCAATATCATTCCCTCTTCTCTGATATTGTACTGGAAAACACACCTTTAGAATTTACAAAGGGACTAGATTTTCCTGTAATTTCAAGAGATTGGACTCACTAACTCATGAGCAACCTCAGCTTCATATCCTTAAATGCTTAAGCCATGTGCACAGTAGTGGGCTATGCATATTTGCAGATGAAGCATCAGAAGGGTTGGAAGTGTTAGAATGACTGACCCCATTATCATCATCTGTTCATTAAATTAAATATAAAAAATTATTTAATCAAGTGAAATTTTATATTTTTTTAAATGTCCCTGGTCAGAAATAATTAAAATAATATTAATTAAACATCTTCGACCAAAAATTTGCCATTAGGATGTTTTTCTTAAAGTGTCAAAATTTTGGAAGGAGGGGTATGCTTTTTGTGGGGTTTTTCTTTTAGGGTCATATAGACTGAGGGGTCTGTTTCCAGGAGTGATTGCATATTTATGTTATGCAATTGTATTAGTTATTAATTGGAAAGGTTGTAAATCTTCAAGTTAGAAATCTTAAAAAGGAATTAATTCACAGAATGGAGACTCATTACTGAGGCCACTGCAGAGAAAGATTCCATCAGTATTTTGTTCATTTCATTCTTTCTCCAGGCACATAATTTTCACAATGTCATGATGACCTGCTTGTAAAAAGAAGCATGGTAGGTACTCCAGGTCAGACTGCTCAGATATCTCACAGTCACCGAGCACACTCACAGCAGATCTGCAACCTGTCCCATACACTGAACAGCATGACATATTGAATCTCTGATTGAGTGAACACAAGGTCATCCTTCATCCTAAGTATGTGATTTGATATTACATTGTTCAGTTATAAACCTTACAGTAAAATTTATGTGAATTCAATTGGATATGAGATTCTATAGTTTTAAAAGGTATTATTTCCACATGACTAGAAATAATCTCTATGCACTCTCCCACCCCCCAAACTTCATCGGTCCAGAAGAGTTTCGTGTACTCTGTCGTACAATTCAAGCTCTCTGCTTTCAAATGGTTGTGATACAAATTCATATTCTTGAGATACTGCATTAGATATGTGAGGCTATTGTTTCTTAGCTCAATGTTCTTTAATTTTTTTCTTTTTTCTGTGCACTATCAGATTCATCTGAGCAAGGAAGTGCAGGCTATACTTGCACAGGAAATGAATGCTTGGTGCTTGGCAACCAATTCCCAGAGAAATATAAGGGCTATCCAAATTTTGGCTGAAAATGAATTCTGTCTTTTTTTTCCCCCTGGCAACTTTTGATAAGGAAGCCTTCTAGAAACAATCCAGCAACTGATTTATCCTGGGATTTTGGGGTACACTTGCACTGCATGATTCTATAATTAGTCCCTGCTAATCCAAAGGACTGATTGCTGCACAGGGTTAAACTGGAAAAGCTCTACATTGGGCAAACTGTAATGTGCAAACTCTGTGTTTAGAGGAAAATGAGTAGAGAACTTGAGAACTTTTCCCTTGGAGAGCCTGCAGAATTTCAAAGCAAGACTGACAGCTTAACATTTAGCATGATTTGAGGAAATAGGGTCACATTATAATTGTTTACTTTGTCTTATGATATCTTGAAGTAGAAGACAACTAAAAAATTCTGACTATATTCAAAGAAAATTAATTGAGAAGAATGCAAATCATCCAATAAAATCTTTCAGTCTTGTAACAAAATGCAGTCACAGATCCTTTCATGTTAGCTGCACAGTGTGCTCAAGGTAATAGTGAAGTAAAGTCTTGAGAGTTGCTGGAAAAATTGCACTTAACATTCTGACATGCATTTTCTCTCCTCCCCTGAAGAATTTTTTAAAAGGCCAAAACTTCAATTCAATGAGAGAAGTGGCAAAACAAATTTGGGAGTAATTATTTTAGTTTAAAATAATGCTGTTTCATCTATTATAATAGCAGAGTCCATTTTACATAACGTTTTCATGGGGATTAGTGGCTGCTAAATTTTCATGATGCAGTTTTTACTGTCTGAAGGGCAAAGCTGAATTTATTGTTTTGCAGTTATTTAAACTGTTACAAATGTTTATATTTTGTTTAGAAACCCTCAGTTAGTGTTTTTATTTGGACAAATAAAGGATAAGTATTTGGAGCATGTATAATTTCATCATCAGTTAGCAGTCTCCAGAAGAAAGAAAAAATCTTAAAACTGCCATTTTAGTTTGAAAATAAGTATCTAGAAAAATTCTTTAAGTTGTAAATAACAGTGTTCAGTGATGACATATGGCCAGACTGGCCTGTGAAATCTTAGAGTCAATGAATCTCTTCAAGATCTTGCCCTGGTAACAATCACATGGACAAAAACATAGATTTCAGTCCAGAGATACATAAATTACCTTAAGTGAAAAAGACATTGTATATGATATAGCTTGAAATAAACGTTCTTGTTAAGAAAGTTCCTTCAATTTTAGTAAAAGGGAGTTTTACTATCAAATTTATCTGTCATTGAGGCAATCATTTTAGTCTGCTGCCTTAAACATGCTCAGGAGCGTCCAGTCACACTGCAGATGGATTATTTCTGCTTTCGACCAGGTCAATGGATTTTATGAGTGTTCAACATCTCAGGGGGGAAAGCATTTAACAGAAATAAAAATTACTTAGAAATATAGCCTCTAGCCAATAAATACTTTTTAGAAGTGGTGACCTTGGAAAAGAGAAGGCTTCAGGATGACATAAATGCAACCTTCCAGTATCTGGAGGGATGCTACAAGATGAAGAGAGACTTTTTGCAAGGGTGTGTTGTGACAAGACAAGGGGCAATGGCTTCAAACTCAAAAAGAGTAGGTTTAGATTAGATATTATAAATAAATTCTTTATTGTGAGAGTGGTGAGGCACTGGAACAAGTTGCTTAGAGAAGCTGAGGATGCCCTATACCTGGAAGTGCACAAGACCAGGCTGGATGTGGCTCAGATAAACCTGGTCTTCTGAAAGGTCCAAGCCCATGGGAGGGGGGGATGGAACTGGATGATCTTTAAAGTCCCTTCTAACCCAAATCGTTCTACGATTCTATGAATTAAAATATCAGAAGCCTTTGATTTTTCTGAATTGGTAACAGTTGGATGGTTCTAAGGATAGGGATTCTTCACATCTGTTAATGGCGAGCTTTGATTCCACATGAGTTAAAAGAATAGTCTTTAGTCTAATTGCATACCTCTAGCCCATTGCCTTAGTTCCAGTAGTAAATGTTTTTTCCACTAATTTAGAACAAGTGTCTGATTTATCAGTCTTAGGAATCTTAGAGTTTTGCATTTCCCTGTGCATGCAATCCTTATCTAAGCCTGATACAAAACCTGAGATTTGTTGTACAAAAATTATTGGATGAATGAGAAATAGAACTAGAGAAGTCCTGCATGAACATCATGTAGATGTAGTTCCTCTGCCAAATGAAAGAGCTTCATATGAACTTTATACAACAGACAAATGAGTGAGAATGGCAGAAAGGAGAAAGTAAAGACATTTTGAAAAATGTCCCAATTTTCTAATAATCACCTTAATTTTGTTCCAAAACTTTCACTCTAATAGCATTAGAGAAGGAAGGAAGGAAGGAAGGAAGGAAGGAAGGAAGGAAGGAAGGAAGGAAGGATTCTAGTTT
>VWZQ01000597.1:90776-142381 GCA_013397015.1 Myiagra hebetior | reverse complement strand
GGAAGGAAGGAAGGAAGGAAGGAAGGAAGGAAGGAAGGAAGGAAGGAAGGAAGGAAGGAAGGAAGGAAGGAAGGAAGGAAGGAAGGATTCTACTTTTCCTGCTTTAACTAGGTTTTGCAAATGTAGTCACTTTATGATATAGTAATCCTGAAAAATCTCCTGTGTTATACCTGAACGTATTGTCTAGTGCAGTAGCTCAGATGTATGCTTTGGTGCATGCTGACAATCATTTGTGAAACAGTTTGCCCACGTTGTCTCTTTACTGGTACACCATCTCAGTTTCAGTCCACAACATTTGTTTGACAATTACCTCCTCTCTTATAGAGATTTTTGTTTTTCCATTTCAAGGGTTAGCTAGGTCCCTTCAGCCTTATCTCGAAGATGGAAAAAACTTGGAAAAAAGGCAGATATAATGCCGAGAGGGATGGTACTGGCTATGTTTGAAAACATGAAATCAAAAAGCTACAAAGGAACAAAAAGGACTGAAGTGGCAGAAAATTGAACTCCCAGTCTAGGAGATCCCCTTTTCTTTGCTAAGAGCTATAGATAGATATAGAGATAGATATAGATACAGATATAGATATAGATAGAGATATAGATATAGATACAGATATAGATGCTTATGGCTTACTGGCTCTTAGTAATTTCTTTGCAGTCATCTGAGTCCTCTGATAGTTTCTGATATAGTTTTTGATTGTTACTATTGTCCTTCACGGACAGTCAAAAATTACAAGGTATTCCTAATATAATTTGTACTTCACTGGTCTACTTTTATAATTGTAAAATTTATTTACAGCCAATAATTTGTGTAAATGCCTCTATTATATTTTCCATAGATTGATGAGGTCTGTTTGCTATGTTTTAACATTGTTTTAAACTGTAATCTGATCATAATGAATATTTCCCCAGCTTAAAATTAAGAAAGCTGACTTCAAAAAAGATTAGTGTTTCTAAAGGAAAAAAACCCCACTGTTGTCATAAATTATTCCAGTGAATTAGAATGACTGTGAGGTCATAAAATGAGAAGCTTTTACTTTTGATAACAGCCTTGAGGAGCCGAACGCTCACAGCAGAAATCTCAGACAATGTATGGCACTTGGTTTATCTCTTGGTGATCTGCTTCTCACACTTTTTCTCGGAGTTCTTAGACCTTCATTGATAAGTGAACTTCACCAACACTGTACCTAGGCTTTTGGGCAAAACAGTGAGTTAGTTTTTTCAAAAATGACACAAAGGTCAGCTCTTGACACAGTTCCAGTGTTAATGCAAAATTGCACCAGTAAAGCCAGTATAAACCAATGGTGAGTCATTGGGTTCAAAGTCTGGCACAGATAAGATGATTGCCATGACTGTATTCTCAGTATACCAGTAAATTGACAAATTATGAGGTGAAAACAGAACAAGATAAAATTAATTAATGCCAAAAGGCTCATTATAACATCTGCTCATACCTGTGGTATAATGCAGCCATATGCAGCCATACCTGCATTCTGAATATGTCTACCTACACAGACTCTGATTACTGTGCAGCACTGAACCACAGTCCATAGAGAGAGGGAAGAACAGAGATCAAAATGCCTCTACAAAGGCAGGGGACTCACCACCTGTCACAAGCATGCATACATATGACACAAGGAGATGAAATTGTCAAGTTTGCATTAAAATTTGAAAGTGAGTCACCTTTTCCTCCTTCTCTCTCTTCCCCTTTACCCCCACTTTTTTTTGGAAAGAAGTCTTCTTATTTTCACATTTAGTCACTGCTGTAGTACTGAGCTGTGTTTCAGAGAAAGAAGGTAAAAAACAGCTGTAACCAAAACCATATCTGATGAGTTGTGCCTCTAGGGATACAGTTCTTCCTAATCCCTGTGGGTGAGCAGAGGAAGCCACAGGGCAATATTATTTTCTTACAGTTCAAAAAAGAAGGAAATGAATAAACAACATCTAAATTTGTAACTTTTTTCTTTAAACAGATAATCCCAGTGAACTAATGCAAATACTCCTATGTTCCTGGAATTTGTCCCAGAATTTATATCAAACTATAATATTTAGGAGAAAAAAACTGCTCTAATTCAAAACACACTAAGAAATGGTTAGTCTACCATTTTCCCTGGAAACTGTTCAATTGCTCTTGCAGCCTGGAAATTGCTTCTAATTTCAAGGCTGATTTTGCCTAACATCAACTTCCAATTATTAGATCTTGTTACACTTTGATCAGCAAAATTGAAAAGCATTCCATTATCTGATTTTTTTTTCCCGTGTATAGGAAGATTTCCATAGGGATTCAGAAACACTTCACACAACTCCTTGATCAAATGAACTATTAAAGGCTTTTTTTCAGCGACACATAATTTTTTGAGTACCACTTTGAGTCTTCATTTTTTCAACACTCTTCTCCACATATGGATCCTGGGAGGAAACATAGTAATCTTTAGCAGTTGGTTCACCAGAGTAACAGGCAAATGCAAACCTCAATTTTCTTCTGCTCTGTGATATTCTTCTTTTTATGAATATAGTAGCATTTGGCCTATAATAATCTGAGAACTTTTTCTTAAACAACAGTCTCTACTTGAATTTCAGCAGCTTTAGCCTGTTACCTTTCTTTCCTTGTCTCTTGGTAGTAAAGAAACAGATTGGTGATCTTTTAATCAAGGAATTTGAATCATTCCATGACTCTACAATATAATATACATAATATACATATCATATATACATATATGGCTATATAATATAACATAACATAATTCCTAGTTTGTATGCCATCTGCAAACTTTTCCAGGATATTTTTTATATCCTCATCCCAGCAGCTGATTAAGAAACTGAGTAGGGACAAATAAAAAAATTGGTGTCTAAAAATCCTAGTTTAATAAATTTATTTATTTCTGTATGTCACATTCAAAATTTATCAATAATCCTGTTTCTAGTCCAGTCATCTTGGGAGTTCCACCTATGTATGTATTTTAATCAAAATGCATATTAAAAGCTCTGAAGAAATCCCTATGTCTTTAATCATAACTACCATCACTTCTAACTAGTCTCTAAAAACACCATGGAGTTTGTTTAAGGAGATGAAATTCCAAAAAACTCTAATGACTAGCACAAATGGATCTTATATTTTGAATCTAGACTTAAACACTCCATTAGATATTCAGCTTTGAGCTCACACTAAATGATTCATAACTTCCCAGTTATTTCTCACTACCTTTTTAAAGCATAGAAATTGAATTATCAGTCTTCAGCTTTTGTTCAGTATTGCCATCAGTTTTTCAGATGTGCTTACCTAATTTCCTAGGCTGTAGGTTACTAAAAACACGGGAAAACAAACAGGCAACTTATTATTTTTTCTAGTGGTACCCATTGGCTAGTTTGAAAATTTTTCTCTGTACTGGAAGAGAAATACAAACAGTAAAGAGGCCTCAGCTGGGGGTATGATGTGTCTAATTCCCAACAGACAGATTAAAAGGACACGCAAAATGAGCATAGTTTACTGTTCAAAGTCATCTAGGATGTAATATTATGTGCCAGACCTGCTGGAAAACAAACAGTTTCATTGTAACACTGAAAAAAAGATGTGTTAAAATGAGACTTATTGTTAAAATGAAAATTAACACTAAGCTCCTGAGGTGCTGAAATTCAAAAAAAACTAACTGTAGCCTCATTTCCATTTTTATAGCTATAGCTATTAAAGATTTTATATGTGCCTGCTGTTTAACAGTGGCATTAAGCGCTTAGTACAGTTCCAAAACACATATGGTATGTAGTGGCATTTGAGATATCCTAAGCCTGCAGCTGCCCCTCAGAAGGGCATGATTATCCCATAAGCCCTTAGTCATGTCTGCCAGCAGCATGTAGTATATCCATTCGTTACCATTTCATTATAGTTTCAGAACTTTTGGTGTGGAATTTAGTACTTAGCACTGCCTTCATAGTTCACCGCAGGATTACTGAAAGGCAGCGTGGCTGAAAGGCTCTCTGCTCACAACAACCATGAATATGCCTCTCACATACTGTTCAGTTATTGTTCATGACTGTTGGAATGAACAGCACTTACTGAGTTAAGGCAAATATAAAGTTTCTACTGAAATCTTGATATTTCCATGGATAATGCCTTAGCAAGGAATGCTCTGGCAGTGAGTTAGTCCTCATTCGTTTAATGCTCTTTCTGTCACCAAAGCCCTGCCTGTTACTCCTCCCTTTCCTTCTCTTTTATTCTCCTCTTTCATTTTGGTTTTTTTTTCTGTCTTTCTATTACTCCCTCTCTCCTTCTTCTTCAGATGTATTAAAAACTCATCCATTGCTCAGTTAAGTGTCTGGACACAACAGCCTGGACTTGGCTAATATTGTCCCAGTTTTCAAGAAGGGCAAGGAGGACCCCGGAAGCTACAAGCCTGTCAGTTTCACTTCATGGAAAAGATCATTCTGATCATTTCAAATCATATTGAAAAACACCTGGAGGATAACGCAGTCACTGGTCACAATCAGTACAGCTTCATGAGAGGAAAGTCCTGCTTGTTGAGCCTGATTTACTTCTACTATAGGTAACCCACCTACTTGATCTTGGAAAGCATGTAGATGTAATCTTTTTAAACCTCACCAAAGCTTTGGATACTCTCACACAGAGTCCTTCTGGAGCAAAATACCTAGCACACAGCTGGATAATCACCTTACATGATGGGTGAGCAACTGTCTCACAGGTTGGGCACAAAGAGTTTCAGTGAATGGGGTGACATCAGGCTGGCAACAGTCACCAGTGGTTTTCTGCAGGACTCCATCCTCAGCCCAGTTCTCTTCAGTATTTTCATTAATGCCTTGGACACAGGACTCAAAGGAATACCAAGCAAATTTGTCAACAACACTAAATTAGGAGGAGCTGTCGACTTCCTCAAGGGTAGACAGGCCCTGCAGAGAAATCTCAACGAATTACAGGACTGGGCAATCACCAACCATATGAAGTTTAACAAAGGCAAATCCTGGTTTCTGAACCTGAGATGGAGCAACTGTGTGTATAGACTGGGGAATAAGAGGCTGAAGAGCAGAGCTGCAGAAAGGGATCTGGGGTCCTGGTAATGGCAATTTGAACATGAGTCAGCAGTGCCCTGGCAGCCAGGGGTGCCAGCTGTGTCCTAGGGGGCATCAGACATGGCATCACCAGCTGGGCAAGGGAGGGGATTGTCCTGGTCTGCTCTGGGACAGCCTCACCTCAAGTGCTGGAGGCAGTTTTGGGGGCCACAATGTGAGAAGGATATAAAGGTGTTATAGAGTGTCTTAAGGAGGACCACAAGGATGGTGAAGGCCCTTGAAGAGAAGCTGAGGTCACTTGGTCTGTTCAGCCTGGAGAAAAGGGGAGACCACATTGCGGCCTTCAACATTGTCAGGAGGGGAAATGGAGGGGCAGGAACTGACCTATTCACTCTTGTGACCAGTGAGAGGACCCAAGGAAACGGCATGACACTGAGTTGAGGGACGTTTAGGCTGGATATCAGGAAAAGATTTTTCACTCAGAAGGTGGCTGAGCACTGGAACAGGCTCCCCAGGGAAGTGGTCACAGCACCAAGACTGAAAGAGTTCGAGAAGTGTTTGAACAATGCTCTCAGGCACATGATGTGATTCTTGGGATGACCTGTGCAGGGCCAGGAGTTGGACTCTGTGGTCCTGATGGCTCCCTTCCAAATCAGCATATTCTATGATTCTATGACTGTATATCCTCACATATCAGAAAGCAATATAGATTGTCTCAAAAGTGTATTTAAGATATTTCTGTCCTCCAAATAGAATTCATCTGTGTGATCACTTCTGTTTCTTAAACCTCATGAAAAATGTGTACGTTGCATACAGAAAAAGCAAGCATAGCTTTGCTCAAGACATACTGTGCTCACCAAAACAAGCAGCCTAATGAGAATTCAGGTCAGAAGTGTCTCATCTTTCTATAGGTAAAAACTGCTGATACACAGGAGTCACCTTACCTTGAAGGACAGCACGTACTTGTGAAATGGGCACTATTCATACTAATCATCTATATATTTGAAAAGCTTTGCACTTGAGTGTGTGCCAATAAGTGTTTAGGTTTTAGTTGAGCCACTGTTTCTTCAGTCTTCTCATCTCTGGTAGAATCCCTTCCCAAAGCAATATATATCTCCCCAAAAACATATGTAGAATATTGATTTATTCTCATTTTACAACAACAAAACAACTAATGATAAGAAAGGTTCAATTGTGTATTTATGGCAAATATGTCAAATAAAGTGGAAAATAACAGAAGCAATGGAAAAGTAAAGTACTTCAGACCTGTAGTAGTACTACCCAGTACTACTGGGTAGTAGTACTACCCGGCCAGTAGAAGAGATTTGGGGCATATGCTGAATATGAGAGATTGTCCTGCTGCTGGACCCAGAGCTTTGAGTGAATTGCTCTTACCTTTACAGTCTGTAGCCATTTTAACCAGAGAGCTCAGAGCAGGTTGCAAATAATTATTACTAAATTATTGAGCTGGTAATTAGTTCTTATGGAGATTTTTGCTGTTCTAAGATGGGTTTTATCTTACTCTGTGTTCTGGGAATTAGCTCATGAGATTGCACCTCGTACAAACTCACCAATCAGCCCTTTAAAATATTGCAATGAATTTTGAGATGGATTAATTTATTCTTATAAGATGTCTGAAAATTAGTTATAGGGAAGAAACTGGCCTCTTAGTTTCCTTCTGTTATCAAAGGAAGGGATGAGTGATACATCTTTTTATGTTCTGCTTGTAGAATAATAGCACGGCTTGTCCTCTGGAAATATCTTTATCTGTCCTCATTGTCTAGGATTGAACTTGAACCAAATTTGAACTTTCAGATTGTTGTACTTGGCAAAATTAATTCCATTCATTAACCACTGCAGATATTTGAACTAATTAAAAATAGATTCAGTAGTTCTGTGCCACTAGTGATCACAATATATTAACTAGAGAGCAGGAGGTAGATTTGGAACAGAGTCACAGGATGAAAAGTATTTTAAAACCAGTGAATCCAATAAACTTTTTCTCTCTTCATCTTGTAGAGTACATAGCTATTTTTTAAAACAAACTTGTAAAAGACGGAACCAGTTTTAAAAGTCAAATTCTTTGCAATAAGGAAGAAAAATAGTAAGTTAAATATAGTATATGGGATTGCATATAATTTATTCTGTAAAAGTTAGAATTTTTCCTGTGTAGCAGACTAGGTTAAATTATGGAGAACCACAATTTCTTCGAGATAACATTTAGATAATTACTGGTATTTGAAATTATTCTATCAAAGGAGGCACCCTAATGTTACAGCCAATAAATAAACTCATACGAAAGACTAGCACAGCATGAGACAAGCATTCAGCTACTCCTATAAGTCCTGATACTATATGCCAATCATTCTGTATGGCACCAGCCTGAAAGATGAATAGCAGAAACTAGCAAACCACTACTTCAGTGCATAAACAAATAATTATAATCTCCATTATTATTAGTGTCAGGATAAAGTTGTACAATGGTATGTAAAAAAAAAAGGTGTAATTTTTATCTGCTTCAAATTTGTGGTTTATAAAATGCAGCTATAGTCTTACAATATCACAGAGTCACATAATGGTTGAGGTTGGCAGGCACCTCTGGAGATTATCTGGTCCAACTCCCCTGCCCTAGCAGGGTCACCTACAGCCGGTTGCCCAGGACCATGTCTAGATGGCTTTTGATTATCTCCAAGGGTGGAAAGTCCACAGCCTCTGGGCACTGCAACTTGCCACTCTCACAGCAGAAAAGTTTTTTCTTCATTTAGACAGAAATGCCTGTGTTTCTGTTTGTGCTCATTGCCTCTGGTCCTTTCATTGAGCACCACTGAAAAGGGCCTGGCTCCAAAGTTTTTACACCCTTTCTCCAGCTATATACATTGGTTATAGAGATCTCCCCTGAGTGTTCTCTTCTCTAGGCCAAATAGCACCAGCTCTCCCAGTTGCTCCTCTTGATGACTTGCTGCTGACGTCTCACAATGGCTTCCTTTTCCTTCATGTGTCTGGGAATGGTTTCCAGGATGAGGTGCTCCCTCACTTTCCAGGAATCAAGGTGGCACTGACCAGTCTGTAGTGTTCTGGGTCTTCCTTCTTGTTCTTTTAGACAGCAGGACCGATATTTTCTTTTCTCCAGTTCTCAGTCACCCCCTCCAATTGCCGTGATTTCTTCAAGATAATCAAGAGTGACTTGCACTGGCACCTGCCAATTCTCTCAGCATGTGTGGGTGCATCCCATCAACCCCATGAATTTATACGCCCATTTTAAAAAATATTTTCTTACCTGATTCTCTTCTGCCAAAGAGGATTATGTTTCCATATATGATAACATAGAGTTTACAGGAAGATCAGGTGCTTGACAATGTGGTAAGAGTTGCCAATTACCTGTCCAGACATATTTTAAAGTGAGTGATACAGGAACAGTTGAATGGTCTGATTCAGTTAATCTGATTAAAAATGTTCTTAAGTTATGTAGTGTCCAGTGCTAAAAAAATTAGTTGGCCCAAAAGATTCTGTGACTCAAGAGGGTGACTGAAATACATTGAAATGAAAGTTGTGTCAGCTTTTCATTTTGACATCTCAGACGTCCTTCTGTTGAATTGTACATTTTTTGTATTCATGGATCCATAACACCAAATGTTAAACTAGGCAGAAAAAAAGCTAACGTAGATCATTCTCCTCTTGGGCATAGGTATGAAACCATAAAATCAGAAATACTGAAGTACAGGAAAGGCAATATTGTTACTGCATGTTTTGCAATACTTTAGCCACCTGTGGGTTTCAAAATGAACATTTCTTTTCAAAGAAAAGGCAAAATAAAAAATTCAATACATCTAGTGTATTAGAACAATTTACTAAAATTATCCCTGAGATATGAGAACCATGCAAGTACATAGATAATCACAGAATACAAAGTTGGAGGGGACTTCAAGGATCATCTGCTCCAATGCTTCTTGGCAAAAGTTTCTTGGCCCAGCACTCCATACAGCTGGATCTTAAAAGAGTCCAATGCTGGGGAACCCACCACTTCCCTTGGGAGACTATTTTAGTGGCTGGTTGTTCTCATTGTGAAAAT
The DNA here is from genome assembly GCA_013397015.1 of Myiagra hebetior. Lineage (NCBI taxonomy): Eukaryota > Metazoa > Chordata > Aves > Passeriformes > Monarchidae > Myiagra > Myiagra hebetior. The sequence goes on along the minus strand of VWZQ01000597.1, from coordinate 133,296 downwards.
TTTCCTCCTGTCCAACAAGAATTTCCACAGGAGGAACTAGTACACATTACCCCTTGTCTTCCCCATGTGACTCCTTGGAAAAAGGAAGTCTTCATCTTCTCAGTAGCCACCCTTTATACACAGAAACTGGGTGAAGAGGTCTTCCCTAAGACTTCTCTTCTCCAGGGCAAACAAGCCCAGCTCTCAGCCTTCCCTTGGATGGCAGGTTTCCCAATTCTTTTATCATCTTTGTGGCTCTTCTTTGGACCCTCTTCAGCCTGTCCACGAAACGTAAGGTAGTTACAGGAATTACCATTATAACTCAGTGCTTTGAAACTGAGGATACATGCTGTCATGTGTGGACAGCTTCAGTCAATCATCTGTGTTTCTGTTTGGACAAAAATAAGATGTAGAATTATTGGCATGTATGGAAATATGGATGCTTCCCTGGCTTAGGCTTGACACCCTTAGAGGGAAATTACCTAGATTACCTTACTTAGGATTGTGTACTTTTCCTTTCTCCAAGTAGTTTTGTCCAGCCAGGAAGCACACTGCTTTGCAGTCTGTATGCAGAGGGGGAACGCACACAAAACCCCATTTGTACAATGTCAGTAATTATCTTGGAGAATAAAAGATAACAAAGTGTTTATAGCAAATAAAGACATTAGCCAAGAGATTTTGCTTGCTTGTTCAGAGTTCTCTTAATTTGCAGGTGGACATTGGAAAGAAGTACAGACTGACAGCTGTGAGTTGCAGAGATAGACGCCCTTGGATGCACTTTACAGCTTTTACAGGTACTTAGAAATTGAACACACATCTGACCTTTCTCTCTCAAGTGTCATAAATAGCCTCAAGACTATGTTTTTGCATGGGAAAATCTAGGAACTTGTTGCGTACCATGGTCTATGGTTTGCTGGGGAACAACTCACATCATTTATAGATAAATATTACTTTAGCCTTTAGTTACGCTAGAGCAAAGAGAGCTGGGCAGCACAAGAAGAATCCATGGCTAACTTTATTGTACCATAAAAACTATTCCTTTTTTCAGCTATTATTTGTAAAACTGAACTCATTTTATTTCAAGATAGTTGATTATTAAGACATAGCTGAATATGCTTTTTCTTGATCTAGAAATATATTGCATCCTAAGTCATTAATTTATCTATGCCAAAACAAAGACCCTAATGGATTATTAAAAAAGACCTGTACACACCCATTTTAAAATATTACTACTTCAAGGGCAGTGCACAAGATGCTTTCATGGTGTTAAATAGACTAGTGAAAGAAATTGAGCAATATCTATTTTTGTGTAGAACAAATGCATGGTTTCAAGCCGAGGAAGTTCCTTTAGGACAAACTGAGACAGTTGCTGCTGATTCCAAGGTTATGGTATATACATACCCAAGATATGGCTCAGTAAACCATTTATCAGAACGAGTGTTGAACAGGGGACTTAGTTCTGTAAGCAGGAGCTGGATGTCCATCTGAAAAACATCTGAACCTTCCTCTTGTGGATGTAACTGCCTTAAATCAGATACATAGACTCCAGTAAGATGCAGAGAGAACATCTGACACTTATGAAAGGAATCTTCAAAAAACAGTTGACAGAGGAATTGTATAAACTAGCTGAGAGACCAAAAAAACAATAGATTTAGATTAGATTCCTAAAGTAAAGGCACCATGAATAACTACTAATTTTCTTCTGCCACTAACTTTCCTATACTTGTGTGTTCTTATATGCATATCACTCTGTTTCTTCCTGAGCATGTACACACAAGCACATATGCATAAGAACACACACACATGAGCACACTTAGACACTTTTTTTAAAATGTCTTTTATAAAGCTCATATGGGTCTTTTCCTTTGTTTGAATCTTTCCTAGTGCAGCCTTTCATATTCCCTTCTCAAAAGAAAGGTAACAGTAATTACTTTTCTCTGTGAAGATAATTTTTCATTGTTGTTATTTCTTTGTAACCTCATCAGTGTTCGAAACATTTCCACAAGCTGGGAATAGATCAATGTACTGTCTTGAAGCCTTTCTAGTTGTTATAACTAGGATTCTTTGCAAGGAGCTATTAGCACTAAACACCAACCTTTTGGGTGTTTGTCTAATGCTAGATGAATGCCAGCCTCAGCTTTGTTGCAATGGTGAGCAAAGGACAGCTTAGCGTTTATGAAACACTGCCCTCTTGTGCCTCAGTAAAATGAGATTGCCAAGACAAATGTGTGTGGATTTTCTTCTCTCTCTCTTTTTACTTTTTTTTTTTGTCTTGTTTTGTTTTGCTTGATTTTGTTTTGGTTTTGTTCTGTAGTTACAAGTAAATAGTATGATCACATACTCAGCTCGCATTTTTCTGGACTGCAGCAGCTTGCTTTTTTCTTTGACAATTTCATCTTTTTTCTTTTTGTAGGCAAACGAACAAGAGATGTTTTATACTAGTGGATGAGTAGGAGAAGAAAAATTTCAGAACAGAAGTGGCAAGATGCAAAATTATATAGCTGGCAGATGTGCTTGCAACTACAAATAAAATATATATGCAAATACACTAAAATAAAGAGAACACAAAAGGGAAAATAATGTGATGATTTCTAAAAAAACCCAAACTTGATATTTTATTAAGTGGTTAACAGTGTCCCAGTGGCACATTAGAGATCATATAAATACATGTCTGATAAGTAAATTAGTAAATAATTCCAATAACAAGAAAATAATAATTAGCATTTATAGATAACTATGTTTTCTTTCTGAGTATAGTAAGAAGGTGGCTACAAAACTGGAAACAAGAGAGACACTTGTGCTTCCTACCTCAGAGGAGAACTGCCACATTCCAAACTTGCTTCCAACATACCTTCATTTCAGACCTTACTAAGAGCTATGACTGAAGTGAGACCAAAGATTGATGCCTCTTCAGGACCAAAACTTTCAACAAGATTTTTTAAGGTCATCCTTATGCTGGGTTTGGTCTGTATTTAGAAGACTTTAGCATGCCTATCCAAGTCTTACAATCAGCCTGCTTGTAGCAAAACCCCTTGTAAATCATATGAAGACATTAAACTTAAAAGCTGATGCTTTGGTATTAATATTGTTGGGAAAAGCCTCAAATGAAAAAACTCCTGAAACCTAAACTCTTACAAGGTTGCTACTGCTGCTGCCCTTGGGATGATTCAGATTGAGTCAGATATGAGGACAGAAAAGAATATAAAACTGAAAGAGAATCAATAACATTTTTCTAGTTTTCAAAAGCACATGTGAACAATTTGCAGCCATAGCTGTTCTTCACAGGTTGGTTTGTCACACATGGATAGTGAAATTAAAAACTGAAGAAAAAGTTCTCAGCATTTACAAGACAGTAAGATAAGACATAATTGCTTACTGCATAATAAATATGTAACATTGCAATCAGCATGTCATCTGTGTTTCATCACAGCCTGTTTCCTTTTTCTGTCCCTCACAAAGAAAAGAACTTCCATTAAACACTTCATTGCTGTGTTAAACTGAAACCCATGGTCCTGCCTGAAATCAGAGCTTTCCACATGATGCACCTAATCTTCTTGAATTTGAGAATTGTCCATTGGAAATCCAGCAGCAAAAGCAATATAGTACTTTCTGTGGCATTTGTGAACTTCTGTCTTCATTCTCAGACCTATTCAGAAGTTGTTTGGCTAAGACTTGTTCCAACAAGTCTTAGCCAAAGATATATAATCTCTGTACTCTGACACGAGCTTTCCATACCACGTAACCTTCCTTGGGTTATGTTTGGCCATTATTACAAACACAGTTTTTCAGTGGCTTGCACATCTGAAATTTTACCTCTTCTAAGTCTAAAGAGAGGGTGGGGAATGACTGGACTGAAGCCTGTGTTCAAGCTTTCTCACTATCGACAAGAGGAAGTAAAAAACCAATTATTTTTCAATAATATTGTCTCGAACTCAAGGGAAGTAGTGCAATCTGAGTACAAACTCTGTCAAAAGGTGAAGGCAACATTAAGATAAAGGTTTCTCCTGGAAGTAAAAATCCAACAAAATGTCATGTGCATTTGAAGCTGCCACAAACTTCTTCAAATACAATCTTCAGAATTACCATGAGCCATCAAATTCAAAAAACTTACTTAAAATTATAATTTAAAACCAATCATGGCAAATTAACAGCAATCAAGAAAAATACATGTGAGTGATTTTTGATTACTGAAAGTCAAAATTTCCTATAACAACTATACAAAAGGAAATTCTAAGACTATGTCACATTCTGGAAACTTCACAAAGTATCTGTACGTTTATCAAGGTGAAAGCCTAACAACATTTCTGATCCAAGATGCCCAGTAGAAAAGTATAAATAATGTATATAATTTAACAAAAACCAAACCAACAACCCAAATGGACTAAATGGACCAACAAACCAAAACCCCAAACAAAAAAAAACAAAAATCCCAAGCAAAATAAACAAACAAAACCAAAACAAAACAAACAAAACCCACAAAAAGCCCCAAACCCAAGTACAGCTCTGTTCAGGAATCTATCAGATGATCTGCAAATGTGGATGATCTGATCTGTGTCTACTTAAAGAGTCCTCAATTCTCGCAGCCCCAATTCCTTGATCATCCTGTTGGAGTGTTTTAGGGCTTCTGCTCCTCCCATGTACTTAGAAATTCTTCCAAAGAAGAGCCAAGCATATGAGAAGATGACAAGTTACGAGCTCTTATTCTGATACAGATTTGGGATATGTGCTGTCTCGCGTATGGACAGCACCCAACTATAAGCTGCAACATAAGTTATACTCACTCTACTATGTTAATACAACTGCTAGTTTTTAGCAAGTGATGAGGAAGAAAAAAACTGTTGCAATTTTCTCTTGAAAGATTTTTGTCTTTCTCCCAGAATTCTGTGGATATCTCCCAAAGAAAAAGGGGTTCTAGTACAGTCAGATAAGTATCACTTTCCTCATTCATTTGCTGTAAATGTGAAAGATTTCTAATTGTTTATAGGAAGCAAACAGCTTCATCTGAAACATCTGAAAAGATTCAATTTGGCAATATATACCACTCCAGTGCTGTTTTACAGAAAAGCACTTTTCAAAATTTTCAGCTGATAAGTATTTCTGAGGGAGAATGTTACTGAGTTGAGAGACAGTCAGTTTCTGAGTGAGTCATTAGTTGTCCTGTCACCGTTAAGAGCGGGGCATCACTGTATCCCCAAAATACAGTAGTGACAGCAGTGCAGTAAAAATATTTTTACTAGAATGAACTCATCCTGATTTTTGGTGATTTTTAATAGAAAAGGATAAAAATCAAAGTTAGTAAAATTCAAAGGGAGAAGAAGCATGGAGACAAGGGCTATGAATGGAATTAATTATCAGTGCTTTCTTCAAGAAGCTGGGGAAATCCTCCTTTGCTTGACATGGCTATAATACCATTAGGTAGAAGTACAATGCTTGCATTTATATTATAGATCTGTGCTCATCTGTGCAAGTAGCTGTCAAGGAAGAAGGAACAAAAAAAGTCTGTGTTTTCATCAGATCTCTCAGTCAAATCACACAGATGTTAGCAAAACTGTGGATGGAATCTTTCCACAATCAAGAGATACATAAGGCAAAATACTAAAAAGCTGTACTTTCTACAGAAGCATCTGGGCTGTTTGAAAAAGATCATGGCATGAATTTACAGTGTGGGGATATGAGGATTCTAATCACTCCCAGAAATTACTGAAAGGGATGGGGACTTCTCAGCTATGTCACCCCACAACAGGAACCTGCTAGCCATAGGCTCTGACCCAGGGATCTGGCCCTATCATGCACAATTCTGCACCAGGACACTCAACTAGTCCTATATCATAAGGGTTTTCCTCTGCTCTTGAGCTAAACCCTCTGCATGGCATATATGTGGCCCACTTCAGAACTACAAGCATGCTTAATTTTGTGAGACACATATATTGGAAAAAGATGATACCTATACAGAAAGACTAATATACAGAAAGACTCCTCACCTCTTTTAAATAAAAAGAGAAAATTTCAATTTCAGTGATGAAAAGGCTCTACTGTTTGCTGCTGTTCATCCTGTATCCTAAAATCAATTGGTTATAAGGGTTCTCCACAGACTTACAAATAAAATCAATGCTTTATTGATCAAGTCTTTCTTTCCAAATGAAATAATTTCCCTAATGACACTCTTGATTGACTGAGTAACAAGACTTCCCAAGTGAGTCACTGGCTTCAGACCCACGCTATGTGGTAGCCATAGGGAAAATAGGCAGTAGGAAGAGAGGAGAGGGGGTGTGTACACTGAGACACACCTGTTAACATCTTTTTTTTCTACAGCTGTTAACAGAGTATTTCAATCTCATGCCAAGTGTCTGCGTTATCTGTGGTGTGAACCATAAATTACATGTGTGTGACTCTACCTTAATAATTCCCAGATACTCATGCCTATCTGATACCTTATATGTCATATGACACTAAAGGCTTTTCATGTAAGTTAAAAGTATTTTGAGATTCTTCAGACTGGGGAAAAAAATGAGAATCACCACTTGAACTTTGTGTAAGAAGTGAAACATCTCCTCAGGTACAAAACTACTTGTTAGTAAAGATGCAGGAAAAACTTTTGAATGAGCAGGAATACCACTTCTGTTATTTGTTTTCCTGGAGAAACTCACTCCACTATTACACTCTGGTACACTAGCTTGATCCACTATTTTCAGGTACATTGCATTTTTAGAATAGTCATTGCCTCCAGTCCTTCCGATCTGAACTGAGACCTCTATATTCAATGAACTCTTCCTTCTCTTGTTCATGCTCTGGAAGACAATGGCTGAGCTATAGAAAAGCTCTGCACTTATTCAGAAAAAGTATAGAGCTTCTAAATTTCCCTACTTCAAACTTACCATATTTGAAGAAGGCTCGTAAACAGGCTAGGCCTACAGCAATTATAATGTTGTTTTGAGATTTTGTTTTGAGAGCTTTGGGGCATTCATTGCTTCCTTAATAGGGACTGGACATACGCTACCATAAGAAAATAAGAGGAATGCAAGGTATGTCTTCTTGTAATACCTGTCTCCTAACACCTGAAGGAAATAGTTTTCCTTTCAGAGAAAAAATTCATTTTTCCCCCTAAAAATACTAAAAGACCTAGGAAGGGATGTGCAAGAACTAGCTACTGATACTCCCCAGATTCATTCATTATAAATTTGCAGAATATTATATGTCCCAGATCATCATCTAATCAATGATGCTATATAAGTTCTATTTTGTATCAGTTGAGAAATATGAGAAAACTTATTACTTTGAGTTAATTGTGAGCAAAAAGTTCAGCTCTGTTGGGAAAAATCTAAAAAACAAATATGAGTTTTATATGGTTCCTTAAGCATTTTGACTGCTCATTAATCAAACCTATTTAATGGAAGGCCACAGGCAAGGAGATAGTAAGAAATTTGTTGATGTGCAGGAGAAATACAGAATGTATTCCATGTTTCTGAAATGCACAGAATGTATCAAGTGGTACTAGAGTGGAGCAATGAAGGCGGCTCCTAATTCTGGATTCTAGAACAGTTAGGGTTGGAAGGGACCTTAAAGATCATCTAGTTCCACCCTCTCTGCTGTGGGTGGGGGCATCTTCCACTAGACTAGATTTCTCAGAGACCCATCCAGCCTGGCCTTGATCACCTCCAGGGATGGGAAGTCCACAATCTCTCTTCCCTAAAGTTGTAGCCCCATTGCACAGCAAGTACGCTATTGTCATTGCCAGTGAGATGACACAGTTTTTGTCCAACTGAGGCTTGTTGGTTTTGTCACCAGTCTCAAATTGTTGTGAGAATGTGTTGTTCTTTGGTAGCAAATGTCTCCTGTTATGATGTGGAGTACAAGCCTGGAATAATAGCAGGAAAAATATAATGAGCACACATTTTTGGATTATATAATAGTCACTTTTTTAAAGACCACCTGTCATATCATCTGACTTACATTTGACTGAGGCATAATATTGTTACTGCTGTAGAACCAGCAAGTGCACAAAGAATTCCACTAACCATTAAAATTACTTGTGATAATACCCTCACTAAAAAAAAAAAAAAAAGTGACAGCAATAAATTAAAAGCTGCTCTAGAAAGAGAAATATTTTATTCTTAGTATCATTTACTTCAGAACTTCAGATTTTTCATCTACAAGAGCTGTTTATAACTGTGAAGTTGGTTGTCAGACTTCCATCTGTGCAGCATGAATGGGTAACGGGATATTGTATACTTAATGCAATGAAACCAGGAAGGAAAAAAATCTATGTAAGGTAATTGATGTAATGCAGAACACTTGATCACTAACAAATGTATAAAAGGAAACTGAGACAATAAGAAAGGAACTAAATTATTTCAAAATGAGGATTTTCAGATTTAAAAGCTAGTAGCCCTGAAACAGCACCCAAATATGAAAATTATCCAGGATATTCACATAAAGAAATCAGTCTTAAGATGTACAAAACACAAATTGAACCCAACTCCAGAATTTTTAATCAAGGCTTCCCTCTCTCTTTTCTTTTATGTGTGTCATGCCCTATAAAAAATAATTTCTGAAGAAACATTTCGTGAAAGACATCAAACATATAAGCAATCAGACCTGCCAGGAAAGGAAATGAAGATGAGACGGGGACAAGTTTGAATCTCATTAGAATTCCTGCCTGGAAGGTTATTGTTAACCTATTTTCCTTTTCCTTTCCGAAGCTATTATTTGTGTCAGAAAGAAGAATGGAAAGAAGTAAAAGAGGGAAATACAATTAAAGTCTTCTTAACCTTCGAATCACACCAAACCTAAGTAAGTGGTTTGACTAGTGGGAGATACTGATGCTACTGATGCTATAATCATCTTTATCTGGAAACACAAGAACAAAATTTACATGACAAGAAAATTATGTAAAATGAGGCATATTTTTACTATATCTAAAACTGCTAAGATTTATGTGAAGCATATAAATAGAACTGTTTCAACAAAGGTTTTTATACATTCTGATCTCATCCACGGACTAGGGTTTGCCTTTCGCTGTGTGATAACTAAAATAATGTAAGTCAGTGAATGCACAGCTCATGGAAAATGTGAGAAATGCAGTTATTGCTAGAGATTACAGAACTTCTCCCTTACTCACAACCTTATAACTTATATTTTTTAGCACAACTTTTCAAACTAAGAAGTCAGTTGAGCAAATATGACATAATATTAGGCTGTTTTACTAAATTTTTCAGTACTTTCTTCAGTTATGTTTTGCCACCTGTCTTGGGGTGACTCTATGATGTGTATTCCCTAACACAGCTCTAAGCCAAAAAATTAATTTTGTGCCTTTTCTGTGCCTTTAAACTGATCTTGCGAGGGGAGAGAAAAAAAAACCAAACAAACTTTTCAAAGCAGCTTCTCAAGGACACAGAGATATACACTTCTCGGGGCTCTCCGGCTGCAGTATCATGGAGGAAGCCCCCTTCTTGCTTCTTCAGCCAGCTTTTCGGGTTTTTTTTTTTTCCTTTTTCTCTGGCGTGAGATGGAGAACTGAGCTTTGTTTCCTGGGACTTTGGCTTTTTTCCTTTTTTCTCTTCTGGACTGCTTCAACAGCATCAGAACACATCCAGAGAGTTTTTCCCTGAGGCCTGGAGGTGGGCCCACGCCCTCACCAACCCAGCTCTGCGGAGAAGAGAGACCACACCTACAGAAGGACTCTGAAACCTTCCCATGTTTCTCTCTACAGCAAGAGATTTTATTATTTAGCATTATTATTCTTTTCCTGTGTGTTTGTTAAATAAATAGTTTTTATGTCTTTAACTTTCCTTCGAGGACAAATTCTCTTTTTTTTTTCCTGAACCTGGTGGTGGGGAAGGGTGGTTGTAACCTGTTTTTCGCTCAGAGGAGATATTGCTAGATTTTGGCCAAACCAGCACACCACCTCAACATCTATTCCAACGGAAGAAATATCAAAATAAATCCTATAAAGCAAGTTTTGTCCGGTATGTGATAATTTCCTCTTGACCAGAAGCATAGGAAAAGATAGCAACTTTATTTTCATTCAATAGATGCCCAGAAGAGATACAATAAAAATATGTGTCTCAGCTATCCTAAATTGCTCTTCCTCAGGCCCATATATTTCTTTTACAGAGTCAAGATTCTTGCTTTCATTGGTCAAGAAGGAAAGAGGTAGAAAATGTGGCTTTATTTCTCTGAAAAGCTACAAAACTATTAGGATTTAGACAGTCTAGGTTAGATTGCTCAATATTGACTTTAAGTGTTGTTACACACATCTTTTAGTCCCATCACTAGATGTACTCTTGGAATTATTGCTGTAGCACACAAGGCAGTGGGAGCAAAGACACTAGGTAGAGAGAAATATTAATAGAAATATAAACCTTCTTTATACAATTATACCTAATTCTTTTTGAGTGAGGGGAATTTGTTCTTAAAGGAGTGACAACTTCCTTCTAGGACCTCTTTTCACCATCTAAGTGATAGAAAACTCAAGGAACAATATTAATGAAAACATGTAAGAATTACAAGGTCTTTATTCAGGTGTAGAAAACAGAAGGCTGGTTATACAGTAAAGTATTTCTAATTCAGCCAATCTCCAAAGATGCAGATTCTAACAACTGATCTGCCAATTTTCACAGCATCTTGGCTGTTCACTGTAATGCACATGTAACATTTGCATTTGCTGCTGTCAGTTCTTGATGTCTAATAAACACACCTTAAGTGACATTATCATTACATTGTCATCTTCATAAACAGCAATCTTCATTATATTTACCTGCTATGGAAAAGTACAGTTTGAGGATAATAAGCTCTTGAAATTGAAGGAAACAGTGACAGTTTTCTATTCTAAGGTTGCTGAGCACATAGCCCATAGGCACTCTCACTGAGGCTCTGTTTCCTCTCTGTGGTGTTCATGACTATACATTTTTATCATTTAAGTTTTCTTTCTGAAGCATTATGCTTCTGAAAAACTTATTTTTGTGCTATCATGGCCCTCAGACACAAGGTGTTATTTATCTGGAGTAGCTAAAGAGAATACTCACTGCCTTGCAAATTGTAAGGAGAAGTCTAGGGTGTCAACAGAGGTGACATGGGATTACTCTACTCAATATTCTTCTTTGCTCTCATAATTCTTCACTTTTAGAAGGAAAATTAATTACCTATTGATCTATGTGAAACATAATCAAATCTGGAAAAAGTAGAATATATCTGCTGTTTTCCTGATATGCAGTAAACTTGGAGATAGTGGTCAAAAAGAAAGAAGAAGAAAAAATTGCTGAACTTTCAGGCTTGTCATGATTAATTATAATCCATTATCTATTCCCATTGCTTAGTTCACATAAGTTAATGTTTGCAAAAATCAAATGTTCTAATCTCTGATTGAACATTATGGCCAGAAAATATACTAAGAGATTTGATGATGATTGCTGTAGATAGAGTGTTCTGTAGTCAGCCTGGTGTTTGTCTGTCCTTTGAGTGAGTCTACACCAAGTGAATACAGTGCAAATGTACTTACTGGCAATAAATGGGTCAGCTCATATGTTGACATCACTGTAATTATGACATCATGAATCTTAATAAAATCTAACATCTTGAGTATTTACTCAGGTTCTCGGGAGGCAATGGCAGCTACAAAATCTAACAGAATTCAGTAGGTCTAGAATAAATACAGCTACATTATGACCATCTGGTCCTGGCTACTGTATTTTATCTCTTGTTTTGGAATCCACATATATTGCTGATGCATACCAAATGCTAAATTGAAATTTCTATGCTATTTGTTAATGGGACATAACCACTGATCAATTTTAACATTGCTGAAGTCTTCAGAATCAAGGTCAGTCAACTCCTAGATTAATGTGGGCATTCACATGAATCCTTTGAAAAGAAGAGTTCACGACTCATGTACAGTGTCACTTGATTTTAAGTGTTTTCCCCTTTACTGTATTTCCTCTTTGGCAGCAGCTTAGTCAAATTAGAACCATGAAGATACAGATTGCTGATTGGCAGGGAATGTGCCATACAAAATCAATTTTCTGCGTTAAAACACTCAGTACATGTCCCTCTTTGGACTAACTAGAAATGTAACTACTACTGGCTTCACCAAGGGCAAGTCCTGCCTGACCAAATTAGTAGCCTTCTATAATGGAGTGACTACATCAGCGGACAAGGAAAAAGCTACGGATGTCATTTGCTTTCACATCTGTAAGGCCTTTTTAACACAGGCAGTCACAGCATCCTTCTCACTAAATTGGAGAGGTGTGGATTTGATGGATATTTGGTGGAAAACTAATTGACTTGCTGGTCACATCCAGGGTGTAATGGCCAATGATTCAATGCACAGATAGAGATCAGTGATGGGTGGTGCCCCTTGGGGGTCCATACTGGGACTGGAATTGTTTAATGCAGTCATCAATGACATAGGCAGTGCGACTGAGCGCACCCTCAGCCGCTTTGTAGGTCACACCAAGCTGAGTAGTGTAGTTGACAAATACAGATAGATAGGTTCAGACTAGATATAAGGAAGAAGTATTTTCCAGCGTGGATATCAAACCACAGGAACAGGTTGGCCACAGTGGAAGTAGATGCTCAATCCCTGTAAACATTCAAGGCCAGGTTAGATGGATCTCTGAGCAATCTGGTCATGACTGTGCTCGCTGCAGATGGCTTGGACTAGATGACTTTTAAAAGTCCCTTCTAACTCAAACTACTGCATGATTCTATGAATAATCAACTTGGACAATCAAGTTGGCCTTAGGCTGAAGGAGGGAGTGTTTAGATATTAGGATAAAATTCTTTACTATAAGGATGGTGAGACTATGGAACAAGTTGTCCAGAGAAGATGTGTATACCCCATCCCTGAAGATGATCCCTGGAGATCAGGCTGGATGGGACTCTGAGAAACCTGGTCTAGTGGGATATGACCCTGCCCATGGCAGAGATATTGGAACCAGATCTTTTAAGGTTCCTTTGTACACAAGCCGTTCTATGGTTCTATTCTATGACTCCATAATCAGAAATGTAGCTGAAAATCCTACTATGGATGTTGAGATGATGAAAAAGGAGAGATTTACAATTCCTAATGCAACTACCTCAGTTAAAATTTATTAATTTAGCTGTGTTGTCACCTATTTTTCTTTCCCTTTCTTTTATGTTGAAAGTCATATATGAAGACCCTGATTTTCTTAGAAAAGATGGTAAAAAAAAAACAAAGATCACACAGAATGGAAAAAAAAATAGGAAATTACTGAGACAATCCTGTTGTGTCAAATACATTTGAAGATATTGAGAGCAATATATGTATTACAAATAAACCCATTCTTGCAGGCCCATGATTTTTTGAAAAGAGTCTAAATCTAGCTGAAAGAATTTAGTTCAAGTTTCTAAATGTTTTGGTTATTTATTGTTCCATTCGTATACAAGATGGATCCATGTCATGGTACTTGCTAAATAAAGAAAAATGACTCATTTCCTTAACCAGAGGGGTTTCTAACAAAGCGAAATCCTGAAACTACCATAGTTCAATAAGCAAAAAAAAAAAGCTTAATAGCATTTTTTACGCCATACATCACTGAGGAATAAAACTCCATGCAGAAGTTTAATTACTCTTGGTGGAAGGAAAAATGAAAACTGTGAAGGCTTTCAGTGAAGGCTTTGATTAAAATAAAAAACAGCTTTTATTTGAGAGGCATTTTTTTTCCTTTTGTTTATTAATGGCAATACCAATTTCTTATGTAATTCCAGTATACATTTCTTAATTGATGTGGAACCCACACACAGTGTCTTTGCTGTTGCCCATATACAGTTAAAAAGCAAAAGCAATTTGACCATATTAGGCTAATTTCGCTAGACAGATTCAGTTCATGCTTCAGCTGTCAGAACAACTGCTGCCTTCATACTGTTAGTGATTTTGACATTCCTTTGAGCGACTGAAATATCACAGATTCAAGGAAGGCTAGATAATGGTGATGCTTTATTCAGAGTGATTTTCAAGAGGGAGGTTAGCTTAACAAAATATTTGTACGAGAGAATTTTCAGTTTTTCCCAAGCATCAATATTTTTTGACTATTGTTGCACAACACAGGAAATAAATTATTAAATAAAATTATTCTGCAGGTACGTACATGAATATAAACTAATGCATGTAAACCGTACATCTTTGAATAACCTGCACTATTACCTTCTTGTCATCAAGACAAAGAACATTGTCTTCTGCTTTGACACTAACACAATGAATTATCTTAGCCAGATTCCATCTCCCCAGAGAAGACCAAGCTACAGAACATAGTAGATAGTTGATATGCTGTTGCAGTACACAGCAGGTTTACTGCCTGTGAAACAGACATGAGCAAAGAATTTATGCTTCCTAACTGCACTACTTCGGTTCACAAAAATGAATGAGTCTTCTGTGGAAGCAGTCTTACTAAGAAAATTTGCCTTGTAGGAGTCGCAGTTAGTCTGTGTCAGAATTTGTAAACTGTATAATGAATGAGACAAGTCATGCGACAGCTATTTTTCAAACCCTTCTCCCAGTGTATTTGTTCGTAACTGTGCAGAAGTTGTCTTTCCTTTTTTTTCCAGCCTTATAGTGGCCTTTAAATTATATCTCTGACCTTCAAAGTTTTGCTCTGTCACTGCTGTTCACCCATTCTTAACCTTAAATAGACAGTAGCTGCTCTGGTGACACTGCTGTAATCTGCCTGAAAAGCTGCTATCATTTTGGATGAAATTTCCTCAGATGAAGAATGCACATGTATTCGTGTTGGGGGCATGTGAATTTGGATTTTAAACATGCTCAATATTATTATGAATTCTTACACAAAAGTCTAACAACTACCTCTTCATCAAACAATACCTAGGTTTAAAAAAAAAATCAAAAAAGGTTATTGTTGAGTTTGGTCTTCAAAATGTCAAGGAGTTAGACAAAACGGGATTAGAAAAATTTCCTGTAGTTCATTGGTCTGTTTATATAATAGATTTGGGGTTAACTGCTGTGAGTTTTCTCTGCAAAAAGTGAGGTGGACTTTGGTGTAAAAACTTATAAAATTTGTTTTCAAGTTCGAGTGTTTACTGGTGTCCACATAGAATGTCCAAATATCATAACTACTGTATCTACAATGTACCTACTAGTCTCTGATGTCTTCGTTACCTTTAGGCAAGTGTTTTTTTGTTGTTGTTGTTGTTTTTTTTTTTTTTTTTTTACTTTATATTTATAAGGCTATGTAATAAAGTGGAAAGCCTTCCAGTTGATGAAACCTTACTTTTTTGACATATGCCTATCAGCAAGGGCAGGCATAGCTTTGCATGTTACATGAAAAATAAAAGAGTTTTCATGCCTTGTTTTTATCTTTCCTACAAGAATTTCAAGAAGTCAGTATTAACTCCAATACTAGCTTCCAAATAAATAACAGCCACTTCATGTATTCTGCAGTAAATATCAGATTACACAAATAATTGTTACATGATAACTTGTCCGGTAAATATCTAAATTTTTATTCTTTTCTAGAAATGAAAATTTGAATAATCTTTCAGAAATCTTACATCTACTAGAATTTATCAAAATGAGAGTCAGTTTAGGTTTCATTCAATTGTGCTTGAAACATCAGTTTAGGTTTCATTCAATTGTGCTTGAAACATAGGAAGGTGGAACTCTAGTTATTCATTTTACAATCATGCTGCTCACACTCAGTTGTTCCCAGGGGATATGTGCCACATGTCAGACCCAGTTCATAAAAGGAAAATTATCTCTGCAATTGTTGTCACATGCATACAGGTCCTAGGTTTCTGCCTGAGAAAAATATCAGCTTCCAGGTGTTGTAACAGCAGTATTCCCTTAGATCCTGGTCCTTCAGTTGGCCAAAAAATCCAAAGCATTTTCCACTGACACCTGGGCAAATGTCAGACAAGAAGGAAGGCGTGTGAGACAAGGCAAAACCAGAACTCCCTTCAGACTTATGGAGACATTCCTGATCTTAGAAAGAGCTTTAGATCCATATTTTCGAAAATAAGAAATATTCACCACTGCAAATTAGATTAGTGAAGACACATTTGACCATATGTAAAGCTGTAAGATTTGGTACACCTTGAAAAACATAATTTTCTTGTTTTATTAAAATGCCAGATAATTTGACAATTTTCTGAATTTACCACTTATCTTTAGAATTATATGTTTTCTTAATTATGTATGTTTTCTTAATGTACATATATAAAGAAAATTTTTTTGCAGAGCATAATTTTGAAAAAATATCATATCCATTTTATTTTGCTTAAGCATACAATTGCTTTAGAAACTAAATTATAATTTTTGGAACAGAGTCACAAACTCATAAATGAGAGAGATTAGAAATTGAGAATTCAATGAGAACTCTCAAAACATTTTGTTTAGTATGGGAGTAATTCCAGTGCCTTAAGGAAAATTCCACTTTCCTTAAATATATGCTAATATCCAAGGCCATGTTGGCACCTGTGTTGCTGTGAGCTTATAAGGTCTGGTTGTTCATACTCACATACTATCAGTCACCATAGTAACTTTTACTGGCTTCTAAAACCCTTAAGCAAAACCAAAAAGAAGTTGAATATATTCCAATTTCCTGTTCTCAAATTCAAGTTTCTTAGTACAAGGGGAGAGTTTTGAAACACTAGATCTGTTTGAATGATTTTACACACTGAATAAGCCTACTACCAGGTCTCCAGTCAGGAAAAATGTCTTTTCCACAGGCAACAGAGCAATCATTTAATATATCTTTTTCCATCCCTTTGTAGGAAAGGTCATATTTGACATGATCCAAGTACTCCATCATGCAGATTCCCTGAAACAAATTTGCTTTAAACATTATGTCCTTATCCCCATGCTCTGGTTTCCTGTCACATATCCTATTTTTCAGTGTCAATTTCTCTTTTGTATTTATCTCTATTTTTTGTTCAATAATCTAATCAAATGGTGTGGTTTATTGTGGGTGAGGTGGAATGGGCCATGGCTGGTGAGGCCCTTCTGCTGCCCAAGGATATCAGTTTGCCAGGGAGGAGCCGTCTGCACTATGCCCTGACAGTGGACTTCAGAAGCCAAGCTGTTCTTTACATCTGTGTATCCATATTAATATGTCTATTACTATATTACATATTAGTAATATGTATATTACTAATATAAATATATAATATGTATATTAATACTTATATAGCACTGAAAATAGATATTTATAGGTCTACAGGTTGTCTTTAAAGACTGATAAATCACACCAGTTTCAAACTTCAAAACATGACAACTGGATTTGATACTCATTAAGAAAACACTTTGCCAATTGCCTAGTTCTAAATCACTTTCAGTCACAATTTGCACATGCACAGAATAATTAGTACTTAAAGCTTATGTCCTGAACTAGCACTGATGGCTATTTTATAGATAAGCATGTTTTTTATTACATTTGAATTCCTCTGTGTGTCAAACAAATTCCATATGGAATAAATATCTACTATGCCGTTTAAATTCTAAAGTATAGCAATTTCAAGTCCTTTTAAGTATTTTTTCATTTAGCACTGCTTATTTTCTAAATAGCAGATGGATTTCTTCATTTTGGCATTTGATTTCCTTTGTTGCCCATATTTAATAAAGATACAATGTAATTCCATTTAACCAAAGAATAAATTATGTTCCTATTCAAATTGTCAGAATTTAAAAAAAAACCCCTGAAATTTCCATGATGATGAGTTTGCACTATCAAATTTTCTTCTGTTGAAATAATTTTAGAAATCAGTTTTAGACCAGAAGGGTTTTGTTGCACTAATGTGAAAAACATGGAATTGTTTACAGGAACCTCCTCTTCGGCTACTAAGTAAAAACTAGTGATTTATTTGAGTATGTCTTTTATATCTCAAGGCTACACTGTGAAGATAAGCCTTAAAAATATTTCTATTTATCCTTCTCCAGAGCTGTAATATAATCTCTTTGCTATCCCCTCTTCAAAGTCTGCAAAACTATTGGGATTAACAAGGAAAAAGTCATCACCTAAGCCTGACTAAGTCCAGGGTTTCCTGAAAGCAAAATTTTATTTCCAAATATAATACAATATTTCTCTGTAAGAAATATTTTATAAATATATGTAAGAAGCATTAGGGCGTAAAGAAAGATGAAGGATTACTGCCAATTTGGAATAACGTACAAAAGGCTTCCTCATGAAAAATGGTTTTCTGGGAACTCTTGAAATCTACTGTAGAAACTCCTGCATGACTTCCCTTCATTGTCATCCACGTCCTACAAAGAGATGTCATAAAGATGAGGAACCTTTTCTAATATTGCCCAAAGACAATGGTAAAGAAAAAGGCCTCTGAGGAAGACGCAATGTGCTTCTGAAAGCAATAATTTCAATTTGTGTAATAGAAATGCCAGTAATAGACATGTAGAAATTAATTTGACAAATGTTAATAATTCATTCATGGAAGCCTGGATTTGGGTAGAAGACTAAACTGAGAAACGACTTAAAGTGCTCAAGTGCAGTCTATTCCAAAAGTATTAACATGTCTGCCTTATTTTATGTTGAGTATCAGTAACACCATTTTCACTGTTCAAAATCTGTGTATGATTCTCCACTTTCCTCAGCAACCCAGGAAAGAGGATGGATAGGATGGTGACACATTTTCTTAGGATAATAGCTTTACAGACCTAGAATTAACAAGTAATTTAGATGGGAATTGAATACACCTGGCGATTAAAAATAATACCTTTTCTTCCAATGAAAGAAGAGCTGACAAATAATATCCAATCTACAATTAGTGGTGAGATATTGTTATTTTACAATGCAAGAAAAATGCTTTATTCTAATCTGAATTTGCATGTTGAACACACAAAAAAATTAATTCTTCCAAATATTATAAAGAAATTATCACATTCCCCAGTCAACTTTTAAAAAAATTATTGTTTTCCTCCTTCTAAATGTACCTCACTTGATATATTTTATTCCCAAATGTTAGAATGCAAGTAAACTTTTACTACCAAAATATTGGACTTTCTGATTCTTCACATTTGCTTCTGGCTACAAGAGATGGACATAAAGGAAAGAAGGAGAATAATCAAGTTTCACCAGCAGCACTCTAGGTCTTAATCAGAAAATAGCAACATGAGTACATGGAAAAAATAATGATTGGGTAAAATTAAGGTGTTCTTAGAACCAGGTAAATATTGTACCAAATGATGAATGAAACAGTTTGCTTGGTTGATTCCCTAGCTAGTTATGAAAGGAGAGAAAAAGTTAAGAGGTGTACCATCGGTGCATAGAGGAACTTGCACCTTGAGCTAGTAAAAGCCTACCACAGGAGATGTGGAAGCTACAATAGCTGAGGAGGTATGGCTGAATGCATGAGGGGTTATAAAAAGTCTGAGGGTTTGTGACTGTGGAAATCCATGTGGGTATATAATTTATCTTTAGACTACGACAGACTAAGATACATGGACAAAAGATACTCTGAAGGTGAGTAACTGGATGAGAAGATGTAGGTCCTGTTCCCATTCACATGATTACCCAGGGGAATTGAAATGTTTCCTATGAAAGTATTTTCTTTGCATGTCAATTCATGAGTGGTTTAAATACAGCAACAAAGGACTGATCTCCATAGCCCCTTAAACTGTTATTTCTCTGGATAGATTACTGGCATTCTAGACTCCCACCTTCTTCAAGAAGGAAGGTCCTGACTGAGCTGAGGAGATGCAAGGAGTAGACACAAACCTCTATAAAAGTCTGAAAAAATACTGGCAAACAAGCACATTAAATACCCTTGAAAATATGTAGAAAAAAAAATTTATTTAATGTGACTATTTCTTCATTCAAATGCCTCAAGTTCTGCAGCTCATGTATTTCCCTTTTTTTTTTTTTTTTTGCAACTCTCCCTTTGCTTTTTATAATCATCAACTTCATAGAATAAGTTCAAACCATGAAAAGGAAACGTATTGGAGGAAAAGAACGAATATGAATGACTTATGAAAAGGAACATTGAAGCTCTTGAACTGTCCTAAAAGCCCGTACAAAAAAGCAGATAACTTTCCCACCTACCTCCCTGATTTGGCAGAAGGCTTTTTTTTTATTGAACTCAAGGAAAATTCTGTGCAAGAAGAAGCCCAAATATGGAATTATTAAGGAAGCTGAAGGAAGAATGACATTCTGGTGATCCTGCAATCTAGAATTCAATAAGATGTCAGGACTATACTTACAAATATGTGGAGTCAGTAAATATTTGATTAATGTTCTGAAGAAATGAAATGTAGTGGTATTAAAAATGTAAAGATGTCACAAATGTTCTTGTAAAAATAGCCACCACAACATCATCATGGTTTTTTTGGAGAACTGGAGTGACAATACTACTATGATTATGTGAGGCAAGTGTATAAATTCTGTTCATAAATACCTTGGAAATTTCTGTTAATTTAAACACCTTAAACAGAGAATATGTGTCTCATTGAAATACTAACGCAAATATTTCTATGAAACTCTTAATAACTGCAATAGGCTTTAGAACAGGTCCTTCAAGACACATGTATTGTGAAATCATCAATGAATTATGGGAAATTACAATGTTCCTTTAGAGAAAAGGAAGGTCTTGCCTCTCACAGAAAGTCCTTCATTTCTAAAATGCCTACTGTGACCGAGAACTTTCATCAGAAAAGTCTGAAGAAAATAGATCTTTACATATGTTATTTACATATAGTATACTTTCCAGATTAGAATATTTTAAACTAGAATGAGAACTAATTCCATTTCTAACCATGGGACCTACACTGGTATCAGGTCAAACAGACAGTATCTTTACTTAAGGCAATGCTCAAGAACTTTTTTTTTTTCTTGCAGCCTACTTCTGTCTGTTTAGACACCCCAGGAAGGATTGTTTAGGGTGACAAAAACTGCTCTGTTTCCTCACACTGTTGAGGCTCTTCCAGAGCAGAAATTTAGATCATGTAAAAGAGACGCTCACTGTGCTGAGTGTCAACAGCCTTTTCTTGTACCCATTACAGTGGTTAGTACACAATGTCAGCATTTACTGCTGGGTAATTGCAGCTCCCATGGAAGAAGTGATAACCCCATAATCAGAGACTATGATTCTGTGATACTTTGGGATTATATAGGTGTTTGAGAAGGCATATGATGGCTTGAGTGTGTGTGACCATGACCACCATGTGATATGGGAAAAAGTACCAATTGTGCCTGTTTCCAGTTTATTTTATCCACAGTTTTGTTTTATTCACCATTTTTTTCAGTTTTATCTCAAAATATTTTGCAGTTTATTTGTTTGCTTGTTCCTGTGTTTTCTGTGCAAATTAAAACAAAGGCTAAATATTGGATTTAGAATCACCAAATTGAACCTTTCATGGTTTAGAATTTAGAAAGAAGAATGCATTTTTTCATCAAAAAATGTGCACAGCTAGTGACCATTGCATGCTGTTTTTAAAGGGATACACATTCTGTTAAAACAGGTATCACAGACACACAGCTTCTAGGTCCATCTCATGCTATTTGGCATGAAAGCTCTCTGAGAAGTTTGCTTCTGAATTGTGATGCTTCTTACAATGAAGTGATGTTTTCAGGTGGTCTGGTAATACAGTATCTGTTGCAAAGCAGGTATTAATGCCTCTAGAGTGTGGTGGCTAACTTATTTCCCCTGGAAAACAAAGAAAGGTAACCTTCGTCTCCCAGCATAGCCTATTATACATTTCAACTTGGAAACAAAAATAGTTGACATGCTTTACAGATCTAGACTGGAAGAAGAGATTAAATATACCACACCTATATAACTAAAAACACTAAGCAAAAGCAAACATTTTGTCTCCTTCATTCCACCATATGTGCTATTGGAGAACAGATGCTTTTCTAAGTATAGCAGTCATTGAATTCTGACTTACTGGACTGAACTTCCTTTGAATTTATTTTTGAAGATAATTTTCTTGTTTGGCATAATTTTTAATTTACTCTAGAGATACCAGTTGATGATGACATTTCTCTTTGTAGCAAAGCCTAAACTTATCCTTGAGCTCTACAGTTATTCAGGTGATATTAAAATGAACCTCATGTTTGTTCTTCAGCTGCTGTATATATATCTTTTACAACTCTGTGTATATAAAGATTGATAGTCTCCTTAGAGTAAGGATTAACAATCTTCCCATTTTACTGAATAATGCAAAAATCAGCCATTTGGAAATAGCTGCAAATTGTTTTTCAGGCATATTTTAAAATAATTGTCATAGCCTCATGGGTTATAGCTACAATTAAAGATTGAATGTAATTTTTTAAAGGCACATTCTATTATGAACAATGTCAATATTTTTACTCAGAGGCAAAACTCCACCTTTGTAGGAAAGCATATATTCTGCCACGATCTTTTGAATGCTAAAACTGCTTCTTGGTGTATATTAATACAGATTTTACCTTTACATTTGGGGAAGTAATTGGTTCTCATTCTTCTGCCTACGGGAAGGGGCATAAATAACACCATATATTCTGGTGCAGATGTTGCTAATATGTGGCACAAGATAAGTAGCAGGAGAGGAGCCCTTATGTTATCTCTTACTTTCTTGTAAGACCTTTTACTGACTTTCAGAACAGATGTGGTAAGGAATAGTGAAGTCCAATATGTCATGACAGGATAGCAGACATTGATCTGCTAGGTATATGTGTGCCACTTTTTCATTTCTGCAGTAAGTTGTGTGCATTCACTTCTATAAATCTCTCAAAGGCTAGTTGCTTTTTACTTGGAAATGGCTACAGTCTTCAATCATTTTGTAGAAATTAAAGTCTCTGGTAGAATATGTTCTACTCCAGCTACAATTACAAGAATGAAATATAAGTTGTTCAGCAGGGACAAAAAAACCCCAACTAACCATCAACAGAAAAATATCGCTTACTATGATTACTGTCAATAACACAGCAGGAAATCAGAAATAAAGAAACAAGAGAAAGCTGAAATGCAAGAGCAGCAAAAATTTCACCATAGACTAAAATTTTAAGGAGCCGATATATGGTCAGGAATAATATTTATATGATTGATCTTGGAAAGCCCACATAACTTTAAATCTTGTTGCAGGTGAATTTCGATTTCTTAATAATCTCCCCTGCCTGCTGGTTCTTGGAGAAGATTTTAGACACTATGCCATTCTTAATGAAAAAGTATACATCAAGTTCAGTGAGATGGAGCCAGAGGAAAAAAAAACATGCGAGCCATGACATTAGCTGGTAAAGCAAAATTGTTATGGAAGAGAAATATCCAAAGAAGGTACAATAACTGGCATCAGATGTGCTCTATTCCTGTGAAGGTCTTCTGATAAAATGCCTTTGCCCATGTAGTCTATATAAAACGTGATGTCTGAGTTTCTGGTCCCTGGGCCAAAATAGTAGGGCTTCTCTCAGAGAGCATTATTTCTTTTACAGTTGTAAATTTTCCGACACGGTACCACAGGTAACAAGAAATATGTCCTGTATAATTCCTTTGCAGTTTACTTCTCCAATTATTGAGTAATTAATTTCAAACAGAGAATGATCATATTTTGAGAGTGTGATAAGGGCATAAAAGTGTGATACTTACGACGTGGATCACTACATCTCATCCTGTAGGGTTTTTAGCAGATTTCAATATTCTTGATACAGAAAGATGTAACTACAAACCTATCTTTCGAGAAGGAAGATACTGGTTTGGTATTTGACCACAAGCTAAACTCCTTTCTGGAAAACATGGAGAAGATTTCTGAGTTTATTCTAAGATTTTTGCTGCTCAGACAGCCTCTGCTTATTAGCAATAGCTGGAAGACAAAAAGATGATGCGTAATTCTTTTCGCCACAATAGCTTTAGATGTTTTAAGTAATCTTTTATTCAAATGAGGCCTATGCTGCTTTTTCTTTTTGAAGAGGGGAGGGCTATGGTGTGGAAGGATGGTGTTTTGGAAAGGTTTTTTCCTTTTCCCTAAGTTCCAGCGTTTGCCTGAATACTGGTGTACACCATTCATAAATGGCTCACTTTAATCCCAGAATGATGGCCCCCACAAGTTTTCCCCCTTGCTGGTGTAATGAGGATAAATAAGCCTTGCAGTGAATCACAGGAATTATAGAGGTGATCTCATCCTTAACTCCAGGGTGAGCGTAGCTTGCTGCAGCCCTTGCCAATACCTCACAACACATGCTTTAAGTATTGACCTAAGAGGGTATTAGGAGTAACTATTTATAATACCTCACAGCTCAGTTGGTTAGAGCAGGGTGCTAATAGCACCAAGGGTGTGGGCGTAACCCCTCTACGGGCCATTCACTTAAGAGCTGGATTCAATGATCCTTGTGGGTCCTTTGTAACTCAGAATATTATGAGATTTTGTGATTCTGTTAACTTCTACTTTCATAGCACTTCCAGTGTATTATGTTTACTTTTCTGTTTAATCTAATGAAGTAATGAATCTGAAGCACATGGAGTAGGAAACACATAAACATCAGTTACTGTTCTGATTCATATTGAGCAAACCTCTGATGTGCCATAAATCCCGGACATTTAAGATTACTTCCACTATTCTGATTCATATGCACTCTAATTTATTAAAGCTGAAAGGGAAAAAGAGAGGACATTAAAAATGTATTGTTCTCTCCCAAGCTTGAATTTCAGGTTCAAATCAAGATTTATTTCTCATAAGTCAACAACATAATGCCAATGCAAAGTACATGTCTCAGTCCTTGATCTAAAGAATAAAATTTATAACAAAAAAATTTAAACATGGACTTTCCATCAGTAGGAAATCAGTAGGAAAATATTCAGGTACTTCAGAAATATTTTAGAATGTTCTCCTTTATTTTGTCCCAAACAATAAGCACTAGCCTGTTTGCAAAGCAATATCAAAACCTACAAAAACGTGACAAGAAGTTGTGGTGTCCTACTTTACTTAAGTAAGTTACTAGCAGTCAAATAAATAAACTTTAATTCCAATTCAGAGAGTTTGGAGCAAGACTGGATTGACTTCTTTCAGTTAGATAGCAAATATGCATTGTTATTACAGAGGACCTCTGGGGTTAAATTGCACTAAATAGATACTTGAAATTTGGAACATAATAATGGCTCTGCCTCAACATCCCCTGCATACATCTAATATAACCATTTTCTGCAAGAAAGCTGAAGGGAAACTCAAGTAGAAGACCTGGGGTCTGCCCACTTTCTCTGTGTAAACTAGCCTTATTTTTTTTTTTTTTGTTTGCTTGTTTGTTTTTGAAATGTCATTCAGACCCTGGGGGATTTTTTACCTGTAAAGATCTTTCTATCTGCATATATTCATGACGTATCATGTATGCAGAAACAAGTTGTTTGTTTGTTTCCCCAGAGGATCTTTGGTTTGTTATTGCCTACAAAAAAATGTTTAATTTTCAGGAGAAATATCTAATTTTTGTTTTTCAGTGTTCATACAACACAGAAACTTTTTCGACCCAAAATAAATTTAAGATTTTCTGGAACACATTATTGAAAACTGTTCTTGGGAATATTACAAGCCAATGCTCAATACAGAACAGCAATTACTTCTAGAGTGTACTACATTCAGAAAAAAAGGCTACAAAGAACAGCAGTAATCCAGCAGCCGAAATTTATTGCAGAGTGAATAAAATGAAAGAAGATAGTGACAGAATACTTCAGAAACAGAACTAAGCTTGTATATGCCTTGTTAACTTGTTTAATAAGTATTAGCACTGAACAATACTAGATTTTTCAGTTTGCTTAAGGGTTTTTTATTGTGAAAAAATATAATTTTTCCTTGACAGTGTTCAAATCAATTTTGAACATTTTAAAAATAAAATAAATAGACTAGATTTATTTTAAAAGTTTGTTCTAAAATTCTTCTTGTTATTATCCAAACCTCTACTATTCCAAGCTGAATTGATGATACAATATTATCTAAACCTCTACTATTCCAAGCTGAATTGATGATACAATATAGTCTCCATCTTCTTTTCTTTTCCTCTCCACTGCCTCTTAATTTCTTTTTGTTCCACAGGGACTTATATTAGCAGCAGTACTTTTTCACCTGGAAATTATTAAATTTATCTCTTCCTGCTAGCATCCCCTCCCTTTCACAACTTGAAAATATGTTTGCTGTAATTTATGGTGAAATATAGTTAAACTGAACAAATTTCCTCAGCGTTAAAATCTGTTACTTCTGCTTTGGAGAAGACCTGTGCTACAGAGACCTTGCTGATTTTTTCCATCTCTTTTATTCTTTTTCATCTTCTGCACAGGAAAAAACTCCCCCATATATCAATATCATTCTTCATTTAAAACCTTATTACTCATCTATTTACAGTTTAAGCATCTGCTGAATCGTTAATTAATGAAGAATAGACTATGCTGTGTTTATTCAATAAGGAATGCAATCCTTCTTGACATTTAACCAAATAAAATTTTACTTTGCAGAGTAGTTTTATCTCTAGTTGTACCAAAATAAAAGAAAGAATTTTACAAGATATTTATGAGTATATTATCTTGGCAATTCTATTGTAGTTTTGATCAAATATAGTCTATACCTTAAATTCACTATGCAAAACTGAAAGTTCCCAAGTATTTTTTCAGAAAAGCTGTCACCAAAAGTGAAATATCAGCTCTATTATTTTATGTAAACTATGTGAATAAAAGCAATTCTTCAATAAAAATAATTAATTTCTTACTCTTATTGTTTTAATGTTACTAGATCTGCATTTTTTAGCATAAAACTGCTCAATAGGAAATCATACTTTATATGAGACAAAGATTTCTGCTTTACTAGCATTAAACAGAGGAAAAAAAACCAAGATTATAGGATCAAACCCAGAATAATGCTTACAAATACAGTAGTGCATGACTGATTCACAGAACAAAGGTCTTTTACGACGGGTTATTTTTCTGAGCTTACATATATATAGAGAGAGAGACACAGATATGAACTTTCAATATGTTTTCAGGGTTACTGCACTATTTCTCAGCACTTGGATACAAAGAAACCTAATGTGCAAATTTCTCAAGATGCTGAAATCTTATTTTTATTGCATAGATAAAAAAAGCCCCAGATGATGGAGTGAAAGTCAAAAAGCAGTATCCACATATTATCTTGGAAGAATCATGCCTTCTTTAGACTAACACAGACTTCAAGAAAGTGAACAAAATTTTATTCCCTCTGAGATATTCTAAGGTTTTTATGGTGTTTTTTCTCTTTCTGCACGAAACGTTGCATTTAGGATGTATCATATGAGTTTGACTAATTTTCTTGGACTATTCATCGCAAACTCACACGTCTGTTCCATAGACAGAGTCCACTTGTTCCATTTATTCTGAATGAAAGCACATTTCTTAATAACCAAACTTCAGTTCGTAACTCTTGAACTGATACTATCTAATAACTTTACATTGACTTAAAAAGAAAATATTTTATTTTAATGTAACAAAACAAATTTCATGGCAGGTGTTCTACTTACTAATGAAAACCATAGTACTAACCCTTGTAAACATATTCTAAGATGTAGTGACTTATTTCTTGGTCTAGAATACACTGCTAACCAGAGATGTCTACAAAAATGTCAATCATTTTATGATCTATAATTGCACAGGAAAACATACTGGAACCTGCTAACATGACAGTTCACTTAAATACTATACACTGCATCAGGATATTTACAACGTATGATGTTGTAAGGTCATCCATCCATTCATTGAAGAGACTTTCAAAGACCATCTAGCCCAGCCTCCCAGCCGTGGTCAGGGGCATCTTGCACTGGATCAACTTGCTCAAAAGTCCGTCTAACCTCACACTGAATGCTTCCAATTGGGGCATCCACAGCTTCTCTCGGAAACCTGTATAGGACAATACAAAAATTCCCATATCAAAAGCCAAATCATGGTGAGCCATATCCCAAGGGGCACTGTGTTAACCTTTAGAAATAAAAATACTGTGCAGCCATTTAACTTCATCCTTTTGTATGAGTCATGAACTAAAAGTTTGCTTAGCAATTTTCCCAGGTTATCCACCAACACCTTTTTCAACTCATGAAAGTGTCCTCAACGAAAGCAAGGTGGTAAATAAAGGAACAGGATTAGCATGAGTGTTGTCTCCACCTCCAACACATAGTCTATTTCTCATTTTTGGGTGAAAATATTAAGACTCTTTTTTAATATTTAAATATGAACTATGTGGAGGCAGGGTTAACCGAGACATGTGACTACATTTTATGACTTAGATTATACCTAGAAGGAAAGAAGAAATCTTAACCTGAACTAAATCTCTGATAGAACATAAGACAGCTTTCACTTTATTTACTTGGAGAAGTTTGTGCAGAGATTGAGTATCCTGAAAAACAAGGTGGTGTGAAGACTCAGCACTTTTCTCTAACAGCTCTTGTGGGTTGAGTTTCCAGGTCAGTGTATCTGGGGAAGTTAGCACCATCCAGTCTGGTAACTGAAAGATGTAATTTATATCTATGCCAGCTTCAAAAATCTCTAATCTACTGCCTCAGGTAAAACTACCAGATTTGCCTCCAGTTTCCATGATAGATACATCCCACACAGTGTTTCTCCTATAATAGAACAACCCCCTTCCAAAATATCCTTTTTACCTGTTCCCTCCAAGTCACCACAAATGCACACAACCTGCCTGATTAAGCACTAGGCACTAGGAAGCTAATCAGATCCTGGACTTTGAAACTCTTCAACTTATTTATGGTACAGTTCTCGGCATTTTAACTAGTCTTAGACTGCCAGCTGCATAGGATAGCAACATGAAAAGATACTTGGACTTAGATAAACATTTATTTCTGCACTATTTCTGATCTATTGCATAGTAATTCCAATTCATATACTTAAATTAAAATCTGTATTAACGAAGTTCTGTCTTAAAAAATGGTTACCTTCTCCTTGTAATAGCTCTTCCTGATATATCTTAGTGATCACTTCTAACATTCAGAATTACCACTGTGCTTTTACAGTTATTCGCATTTAGTATCTTTGCTATATTATCTTCTATTATTTAATAATTTTTTCCTCTAATATCAATAACAGCAGTTTCCAGGGTTAAAAATGCAATGTTTTGTCATATTTCATATACTGTTAATACTAAGGCATTCATTATTCCATTCTACTCATTTTTTTAAGTTCAGGATTTTGTTCACTGCTACAGGTGTTTATTAATCTCAATGCTTATTTTCTTACAAATCTGCGTTTAGAATTTGAGTGTGCTCAACTTTAGTCTTCTATGTCTGTTATATTAGCTATATCACATCTAGGCTATTATATCAGTACCTGTGCTGGTTTGAAAAAATTTGGAGCACTGTTTAGGAGGAACTGAGACAACACAGCAGAACTCCTGAGCCTTGTGCCTGCTCTCACATGGGAGAAGGGATTTTACTGACTCCCCACTCTCCTCTCCTCCTAAGTAATGCAGCAGCTGCCAGGATGCTCTGTGCTGTTTTTTGTCTGGAGCTTCAACAACCTCCGTGCTTGTCGTATTATCACAGAAGCAGCGTTTATCCTCAAGGACAAGGAATTATTCTCTGTAGGAGATACAAAAGCTGCATGGATCTTTTCTTATCCTACCATCTTAGTTTTTCTCAGGTAAAATACTAAATTTAGGGTTTCATCTACTGGATAGCACATTTCATATAAGGTTGTGGTTCCACAACTTTAGTTTTTTGGGGAGGAAGATATAAGAACAGGATCATCTAACTCCTAAATATAAAGTGACATAGGATGCCATGAGAGACCTATGCTTCAGCAATTCTTGCAGGATCTGGTTTATGCTATGCTGAATGAGAACCATTCAGACATGTAAATTGCAGGTGCTGTTGATAATTTCATTAAATTACTGTAACACTTCAAATACATTTTCCAGGAGATTTTTTTTCCACATCCAGGGCAGTATACTCTAACGCTCTGTAACATATTATCTATAATCAACCTGTCACATGATAGTTAGCTGTGATACACTATTCTCTAGACATAAACAGTAAAAACCCCAACAACAAGTCCCAAACAACAGCTTATTATTTACCTATCGATTGCTTCAAATTTGGAAGCAAAATTTTAAGTCACAGTAGCTTCTTCAGATTCCCATATAAATATCTATACTTAATATTAAC
This sequence comes from Myiagra hebetior, assembly GCA_013397015.1. Lineage (NCBI taxonomy): Eukaryota > Metazoa > Chordata > Aves > Passeriformes > Monarchidae > Myiagra > Myiagra hebetior. The sequence goes on along the minus strand of VWZQ01000597.1, from coordinate 103,246 downwards.
ATTCATGTTTAAATATTAATACAAAAGGCTAAATTTTGATGATTCTACAGCAAGTAGTCCATTGCTACTCTAACAGCTTGGGGTTTCTCAGTTAAAATCTGCCCAAATACAATGCTGTTGAATGTTAAAAATATTCATCTAAATCATTATTATTAAACATTTATGAAATCTTACTCTTTGGAGTTTCTTACGTTTCACTGCTGAACTGAAAATCAGCATTACTTGAACTGATGTTGTAGTCCATTGTCTTTCAAATTCAAAATAATTTTATTTTTAATTTTATTTTTAATAAATAAATCAATTTTTCAATTGATGACAACAAACATTGAGTAAAGACCCACCCAGATTTCCTGAGAATTAGTCTTGTCTTCTGTTTAGACTCTCATCTTGCTTACTCTTAGAATGAAAATTAGGAAACAAAGTTATATTAAACTATTTTCATTGATAATCAGTAACCATGCATTTGAAGTTGTAAATGTACTGAAAAAGTACTGCAGTTTTTAAAGTCTGTTTAATTACACAAATTCAAACAGGAAAGAATCAATTCTTCAATTTTATACATAGTTATATTTTTTTTAGACAATCCCATGCAAATTACCTCTCTCTTCTGCATTTATAGAAGAAAAATTATCTAGTGAATAGTTTACTTGAAAGGAAAGAGAGCAACAGGTTCTCATCTAAAACTAAAGTGTTAGAAGCTGTGTTGAAGGAAGTTCAAGTTTTAAATATAATTTAACCAACAATTCATAAAAAAGAAATCCCAAACTGCCTATTCCTTGAAGAAGAAAGTAACAATAACTATTCACGAGAATAATCTGCCAAGGAGCTTATAAATTCTCACAATGTTAGGTAGGAAAGAGAAGATAATTTTCAGAACCTGACAGTTATTATTGGACTTGTTAGCAATGTAATGTGCTTGTAGGTTAAGGTGCTGGCAGACATTTCTCAGTAACTAGGCTATAAAACAGTAGAAAATTGATGCTTTATTAAAAAAAAATGTAAATAAGAGTTTTCCATCACTGACTTTGGGAAGACTTTAATTATTCAGATGTTATTAGCTACACTGCCTTGACACACTGCAGTACCTCTAACTATTGGAGAGGTTAATGTGATGCTTTTACTAAGTTTGCTGTTGGCAGATGAGCATTTCTTTTAGACATTATGAGCATACCCAGAAATGATAGAGTTGATGCAAGGTGGTTAGAATAAGAAGCAGATTTTGTACTTTTTTTTTTTAAAGCAGCCCTACCAAATGTCACCTGTGTGTGCACAAAAGTTTTCAAATTTCATGGTTTTGTAGGTCGCTACTTCTTTTCAGGGTTTTTTTGTTATTAAAATTCTTTTTTTCAGTGAAGGACAAGCCTTTATGTTTATAAATATTAGAATTTACATTTTAAAAAAACCTCTCATTAATTGCAAAGTTTCAAACAGCTCTCATGTTAAAATCCCCAAACTTTAACACACTTTAGCCTATACATATGTCATGGTGAGTTTAATGTATCTTTTTGTCTTGTATCTTTGTTAGTCATGTACTCTGTTTTCATGCGCAGATTTTGTGATGCTAGCATATTTTCTGACTTCATACAACAAGATTTGGAAAAAAGAATTTTGCTGTTAGCTTTCTGGGCTTTCTCAAAAAATTTTTCCTTTTGTTTGTGTAAAGTATCCTGGTGGTCCTACTGGGAAAGAGAAGAGTGAAAACCAACATGGTCTCACACAGAACCTGTGGGAACTGCTCTCTGTCTGAAGAAGGAAGTGGGTTGGGAGGAAAGGATAATATAACACTTGAAAAAATAACGGAAGAGACAAGAAAAGGAAAGGAAAGAAAGGTTTGTAAGGAGAGGTACTTAGGAGCAGAAATAAGTTTTTTTTTCTTTTTTCTCTAAGGTTTTATTCTCAGGCCCCTTGACTCCTCTTTCTCTTCTTTCCTTTCTCCCACACTTCCTGCCTCCCTCCACTTCCTTTCCAAAGCAAAAGGCAATTATGTTTTATCAGGAGACAAACTTTAGCAAAGTCATTCTCATGACTCAATGGACTTTGGTGTACTGGTAGTGGTGACTGAGTCACAGGAAGTGTGACTTCAGGAAGTCAATTCCAGATATCCAGACTTCACAGGAAGTTCAATTCCAGATATCAAAAACTGATTTTCTTAGGACAGAACTGTGAGGTGTTTAGGTTTGGTGGAGGTTAGGAGAGCAACAAGAGTAAGTCTAATTCCAGCTAAGTCATTGAAGAGAAAAAACACAAAAATAAAGTAGAAAACTAATGCAAAAACATACAAGGTCAGAAGCTTTGGTTTCCCTGCAGTGACTGTTCATGTTTTTACTTCAGCAACCTCTTTTCCTGTTGAGAAAATTACTGTGTATTCCAGAAATGTGCACACATTATCTAATACTGCAGTATAAAATATTTACTTGATAACTAGTGCACCATTTTCCTCCCAGTCATCCCTTCCACTTCACACCAGGTTTTTAGGTTCTATTAACAGCAGGCAAAAGAAATAATTAGTGTAGTACTAAGCATCCTCTTTTCCCTTGAATCTCCACAGCAGCTGAAGATACAAAGCCCCCTTACAGAACAAAATCCAAAGTGATTCTAGTCAATCAGCAGTTTCCCAGTTGGTCTCATTTTGTTTCTGTGGATTGTAAAAATAACAGCATGGAAGATAAAAATAATTTAGCAAATAACTGTTGCAAGCAATTACACTAATATTACTTACTGAGCTTTAAATTAAGAATTTTCTTTAGTCGGTCTTCATTTTGCACTTCATCTGTCCGAAGTTTCTTGTTTTGAGTTCATGTGTGAAGATTTCCCAGTCTCAAAATATTAATTGCTCTGTATATAAAGTCATTTTGACACTGAAATACTTTGTTGGCCTTACTTCAAAACCTCTTGCCTGAGAACACACAAAACTACTATGGGCTTTTTGCCCTGAAATGGCTTCTTTCACCCAGTGTGAAAGAGAACAATCCACACAGAGAGTCAAGGTATCTGGTTTATTTAGAGTCCTGTGCAGAAAACATTTCTACTTGGCAAATCCACAAAGCTAGCACAGTGATTATCTGAACTTTACTATATATTTTAGCAAAGGCATTAATGTTCATTGGCTGTAACTTACATAGTTCTCTCATTAATTAGTATTTTATCTTCTATTGCTTAAATGATTCTCTCCCATCTTGTGCTAATTAGTCCACATGCTCAGTTTCTTCTTCTTTTGAGTTGGTGGGTCTCTTGGGTCCATGGTTTTGGTCATCCACTGCTGGAATTACCCTTTACCTACACTCATGAGTTGGCCTTGTTTGTTCCTCATATTCTGGCTTTACCTTGGTTATTTTGCCAAGTGTCCTTGATTATTTGGCTCAGCATTCCATTGTGTCTGTGTTCATTTGATATAGCATCTCAAGTTTCTACTTTTCTATTCTGTCTTTACAGATGCAGCTATTGAGGCTTATTAAAGCTGCAATTACTGAGACCTATTAAACATAATTTATTTATTTGGAAACTGCATGTCAGTCTTATAAAATTTGAATACATTTTAAATTTTATATCAAAGTATTCAGAAAATTAAGAAAAATAAGCACTCTGGTATTTATAGAAAACAGGAAAATGAGAAGGAGAAGGAATTCAATGTTAATTGACAATTTTTAGAGTTCTGTAATTGCCATAATTTTTCTTCTCAACAGTACTGAGATTCATGCTCAGCAAAAAATAGATGTTCAGTTAAGCTTTAATTGACTCAATTTTGCCTCTGAATATGATGGATGAACTCTTGGGAAATCATATGTGTTCTATAGAAACCTTTTGGTCATAGAATTGCAAAATTTCATTTTAAAAAAATGTTTGAAATTTACATCTTCTGGAAATCAGCGCACAAGTAATGCTTGCTTCTTTTTCATTGAAAACATAAAAAAATAATTGTGTCAGCACTTTATAGATACCAATATTCTGATAATATGTATTGAAAGCATTTAAGACAATATTTTAATAAGATTATTTTCTCACTATTTTCTTCATGGATCTTTTTTCCTTCCACTTTTGGATGTAACAGGGTCTTGTTTCAAATGTGAATGTAACACACAACAATGGCAAAACAGAATGTTTGTTCTCTTGCTACTCCTGAGTGTCTCCCAGTCCAGCTCTTAGCACTGCACAAACACGTTTGTTATAACAAGTACAGTTGTTTTCTCGCAGCCTAAAGACCCTGCTTATCTGATGCCCAAAAATTCCCATTCACCTCCACCACCCAAGCTCATGCAATTTAATACTTACGTTTTCTGAGTCAGGGCAAATGAGTTGTACTGTGGTCTATTGTTACCCTATTATCAAGAATGCTTAAAGTGACCTATTTTCTAGTTAACAAAGAAAGTAAAAACATGACTTTTGCTGCTATGCTGTTACATTGCTAGGTCTGAGATGCTTGTTAATCAGTGAAATATTAAGTTACAATTTTCTAATAGGATCATCTATGTTACACATTCTATGCTATAAATTCCTAACAAAAGGATTAATATATTTTTGTCTAAAGTACGTCATAGAGTTAATAAACGTCTTACTCTGGTTAACATATTAAGCTATCTTTATCTGTTTGATATATTTTCTAACTATGTTATCATAATATGATTAAGAAATTGTTGCCTGGAAGCTTTCACATTATGCTCGTGAATACTACTCTTCTGCATGGTTATATTAAATAACTGCTTTACTGTCAGCAATCTGATAACTATAGCACACTCACAGAATTCTTTTCCTTTCAGAAATAACTCTAGCCTAACTAGGCAGGAAAAAACTTAGCAAGGTAACAAGTAGAACTGAATTTGCATATAGATGCCTGAAGAAACAGGAAAGTAGTGGTTCATTTGGCTTTGAGAGGAGTTGGCTCTGTCTACATTTAGAGCCCAGTCTTTTAGTTCCCTGAGTGTTTCTAAGGATTCCTGAACTTGAGGATGTCCACCATGTCTATGGCTACTTAACAAGTTGTGAAGAGAAGATTGGTTTTGTATCTCTCCCTGTATATACGGTGACAGCAAAACTTACTGGGTTTCACCATGTGTTTAACAATATAAAAGCAGCTGTAGACAGATACAGACAATATCTCTCAAAAATAAGTGCCTTGGCATAGTGAAATAAGTTTCAGTTTAACCTGACTACTGACTACTACAGCTCTCTGATGCAACAACAACCACAACAAAAAAAAAAAAGCCACACGAAAAAACAAAGAAACCCCAAACCCAACAAAACCTACCAAAACCCCCAGTAAAATCCACATTTCAACATCAAAAGAACGGAAAAATTTTGTACTATGAGTAAAATTTTTATCCAGAAATTATCAATGCATCCTCAAATACATGCTAAAGTGATTTTTATGTTTCTTAAAACTAATTCTTGGGCTACTCAAGGTCTGCATGCAGTTTTCCTAGTTACCTTTTATTTTACTATCAACCTAAGGGATTGATCAGACAACAATTAAATACCTATTGATCAGGTATGGACATGGTTTACTGGAGAATATGTAAGTTGAACTTAAGTGATAAAGTAGGGTTTTTTTAAATGCATTTTTACCTGTGGGGCATCATAGAAAAGATCTGTAGATAATTTTTTGCAATTAAAATGGGAGAGAAGAATAATTTCTATAGTTCTATTTTTAATGATTCTATCCATTCAGCAATTCAGTGTGCTGATAAAAAGCATTTTTTTCTTTATGTCTGCGGAAATATTAGTTCAAATATGAAAACAACAGAAAATTTTTATCTCTCAAAATAATATTTCAGCTGTCTGTCTTCTATATTCTACAAAAAGTAAATATCTCAACAAGCAGGTAAATTAAATTATTTTCAGGGGTTTATATAGCTTGTATGATACATTATTTCATTGTAGAGCAATTATTTCTGTTATCCTCTGTAACAGCTATAAGGTTTGGGTTCAAGTTGGTTTGTATACCACTGCCTTGATAATTTTGTTTCTTTTATGCCCATCATCTATGGTTTAATCTCAATGGCCTTATCCGTGAAGCTGAAGGAATATATTTTCTTTAAGAAATACTGTACCACATAAACAGAAATAATCTGACTTCACCATCCTTTCACTGTTAAAATCTGTAATTTAAATACTGATGTGGACCACTGCTTTAACCACTGTAACACAAAAGATGCATAAAATAATAGTTTGATTATCCATATATACACACTGAAGAAAATCTGTATTTCCTTTTAGGCTGTTAATTTACTAGAAGATTTTTTGTGGCTGCCGAATGTTCAACTTAAATTCTAAATATCACTGTTTGCTGAAGGGAATTACTTTGAAGAATGATGCTGATCCCAACAAGTGCAGATGTCTATTTCTATGCTCCAAAAGCCTCAACTAAAATTCACTTCCAGTAATGAATACTTCTAATCAGCTGCTTGCAAATAATAAAAGGACCAAGAATTTTTCAGAGAAAAAAGATCCAAATAACCTATGAAGTGGGGGTAAAAATTATAAGGTACTAACAAGTCACAGATTTTGAAAGACAAAGTTCTCAGTTTTACCCAGATGAGTATTTCAGATAGCTTTTGTTTTTTACTTTTCTTTCAGATGAAGATGGTTTGTGAATTAGCTACCAATTAATTGAAAAGAGTAATAAAAGAAGTATATCTATTTCATCAATGATTTTGTGACCCTGAATAACACTGACATAACATTTTCAATACAAGGTTTTAACAGAAATAATTCTTAAACTGCAGGTCCAAATCCAAAGAGACTGTTCAGCAAGTATTTTTAAATTATTTATTGCTTATTTTACTCCTGCAAAAATTTCTACTAGATTTACAGCTTTCTCCCAACACTGTAAGCCAATTTTTGGAGATTCCTATGATTCAGTGGGCCGTGATGCAGACATCAGAATTGCCTATTGACTATTTTCCACTACCTGTACAAAGACTGTCCAGCAGTCAAGGCTGTCACTGTTGGAACCATGGTAAAAGGAGATGTTCAGTATTAACAAAAATCATTCAGTTTGCCTTAAAACACTTTTATTCCCTTTTATTTATATCTCAATAGGCTTAATTCTGCATATTTTCCTTAAATTAATGTCAGGGCCCTGCCCTGAGTCCATCCCCCTTCCTGGAGGTTTGGTGCATGGCTTCAAGCTTTATCATTACCCTTTACTTTCTATGACTATAATTGGATGCAGTAAATACAAACAAATTGCTGCCAGGCTTTAAAAATACCAAGTCAGATTAATTAAAATATATGTAATCTAATTCCTTTCTGTTGTTTATATAACAAAAATCATAATGTTGTGATTTTAGTTCAGTTGCAACAAAAGATTTTTTTAAAGTATTTTCCTGCAATAGCACAAAATGAAATCACTTTTCCTTTTTGCTTCTATGGAGTGCAAACAGGAAACTTCCTCACTGCAAACGAAAGTCTTGGCTTTAACTTAGTCAATTATTTTTGAAATACCTGTTACAGCAAGAATCACATCTCACTTCCTCTGTGAGCCAGAAAAGCAATTAACCTTGCAAAAAACTGTGCCCTTCTTCATCTGCTTGAAACACCAACCAAATTCTCTCCTTTGAAGTATCAACATAGCTATTAAAGTATTCCAGAATCTTCAAACAAGGAAGTTTCCAGTCTGCTGTGTGGCATTCCTTGCTTTTTGCCTGAGATTTGTGAAATCTCCCTGAATTCCACTTGCATTCCAAGTGGAATGCAGAAAACAGCTCAGGTGTAAGTTCCAAATCAACTCTCTGCTTCAGCCATGCTCATCCTGAATTCATCATTTATTTTTGGTTATTTTGGAGCATAACTTCTCCTATGCTGCCTTGGAGACTTCTCCTCTCTCGCACAAACCCACAATCACATTTGTCAAATTTATGATAATGTCATGAAATTATCACCTTTGTCCATCTCCAGTCCTCATGCTACATCACCGAGTGTTCTCAGACCTTTGCAGAATAAACTGGTGGCTTGTCTCATGTCATTCCAGTTGGCTTATAAAAATTAAATAAATCAGAGAAGCTTCAGTGCAGCATGAGAGTTAAAGAGGCTCAACTGCTTCTTAGCAGGGTCTTGCCCTCAAAGCAAGACAGTAGGGAATTACACAGCAGAAAGTTGGTACCAACCACAGTCTTGCTCTTTTTTGTCTTGTGCACTACTGTGATGTAGTGCACAAATCAGTTCAGCTGATAAGGGAAATCTTATTTTTCTGAGGAAAATTAAGTGAAGAATGAAAGCCAGGTGTGATGGGAGATCGGTGTGATGGAAGGACAGGGAAAGACGCCCTGAACTGGTGACAGATTACACTAGCATGTTTTTGCTAAATTACCCTTTTGAAGAAGTAATGTCTCCTTTTCAATTACTCTTCTTTGTTTCTTCTTCTCTACCATTTTACTTTAAAAAAAGGTTTCAGAACAACTGCCTCAAAACAAAAATAATAATTGAATGGTGAAATTTTTTATCGCTTGTTCAATCTGATTCCTAATGAACACCTTATTTTCTTTGAAAGTGGCATCGACTCCCCTTCAGGAGGAAGGACCTACCTGTTACGAATCAGATTAAACTCTTTAAGAGAATGAGCATTCAGCAGTTTGAGCAACAATTTGACCCATCTGCCTTCCCCAGTGATGTTTCTCTTTCCCTGCACATACAGATCTGACTGACAGGTTATTTTTTTTAATGCTCTGTCTCCTGGGCTACAAGGCTTCCAGCAACTGCAATCACATGAAAATTAGAGATCCTGTCCCCTGCTTGCATTTTTGTTTCTCTCTTTTTTATCAAGGATTTGGACCACCAAGCCCTCTTTTTTAAACAGTTTAGTTTCAAAAATGATTTCAGAAAGTGAAATACTTGCACTTGTTCCACAGTTACTTTTCTGTTGTCAGTTTGTTCTATCGCTGCATAAGGGTTTGCAGCCAATTCTGCAGAATGTCTTCCAAGTAATACCTAAATAAAATTTTTCAAACTTTTTTATTTTTTAATTATAAGGAATAGGAGTGGCTGCAGTATGCACATGTATCAAGAATTCTTGCTATGGTAACTCTTTCTGCAACTGGGAAACATAAAGCTAAAAGGAAGTGCTGGAGCCGTATTTTTTTTAGGAGAGAGCAGAAATTCACCAGTATATAGTGGCAAGTGTAAAAATGTATGGAAGAAATTACTGCAAATCTCAACAGTCTTGAATCTTTCAAATTAATATTTCACTTAGGATTAATATAATACCAGATGTAGAGACCCTTCTCTGTTCAGAGTTTGAGCATTCGTCAGGTGAAAGTTAGAGTATTGTTCTTAGCGCACATACAGAGAACACTTATCTTCCAAATAAAATTTGGGAATTCTGGTGCATGGGAATGAAGAGCATTTAGTTTTTCTTCTGGCATTTTTCTGTCCTTTGTCCTTTGGCTCAGCCTAGACATAGGGTTAAATTTTAAAGAATAATAAAATCCTGACTTTATAGCATGAGTGGGTCTGAAGAGAACTAGGCAAAAGAAACCAAGGGCAGTTGTAATTTCTCTCTGGAGGATTATTTTTATTTTAACCAATGGAAGGGATGGCTTGTCCATGTGACTCCCTAAAATTAAGGTTGGGACAAACAAAACAGTCTAGAATTTCAACTGGAAAAGGGCTGGATTAAGACTGCCGAAGTATGGGTGAAAGGAGACATAGCACACATATGGAGTTAGGAATCCATTTTTAGTCCAATTTATGTTTTAAAAATTGAATGGTCTAAATTGTCTAGCTAATACCTCATTAATAGTGAAGCTAATTCTTTAACATAATTTTCTAATATCTGTCTTTTCTCTGTCATCCATTCAATGTCCTTCTGGCTCCAAATGCTGTCAGTTACAATCCTCCTCAAGAAGACTCGGGGACAGGGAGGTAGTAACATCTTTCCCCTTATTCTTTTGTATTGCAGCAATCACAAATCATATTCAAGATGAAGGCTGCTGCCTTTAATTTTCCTTAGGGGAAGAAAAACAACGCACAGACAGTTTTAATATGATCATGCTGGCTGTTTCCCACTACACTAATCTAACTTGTCAAAATGTGGAGACATATTTAAACATTTTGTTGGTTTCCTCTTATCTTTCCTGTTAAGATTATCTCTGCAACATCTACTGTATTGATCACTCAGTACACATAAGCACCATAAATACAAGACTAGCATTAGAATTTATTGCAGCAGAAAGACAGAAATTCATATTCACTTTGAAAAGGCTATGTCCAAGGGTAGCCTTATGCAAAATTATCCCTCAGGAGAGCAGTAACTGGAAGCTCAGGTCTATGATCTTTCCTTGTATTTCCTTGTACATATTTCCTTATTTCCCATGCTCACTGTAAGAAGTGGTATCTAAGAAATCACATGGGAAGGGTGTTTTAAGAAACATCATACCACTGTGCTGAGCCCTTTGTCTTATGCACAGTCATCTTCCTTGAAAAACATACAGAACAAAAAATACTTTTCTAATTCCATGCCTCAGGATACAAAATCACCTTGGGCACTCTTAACTCTAGGGGACTTTATGAAAATAATCATAGAGAATATTTTGATGTGCATTCTGAAAACATCCTAACAGCTTGCATTGTGTTTGTGTGGCAAAGTTTCGGTAGTGGGGTGCTGCAGGGATGTATTATGATAGATATGGAGAAGATGCCAGAGTTGCCCCCATGTAGAACACAGAGAGTTCTAGCCAACTACAGGATGGACCTGCTTCTTGCCCAGGCAAGTCCATCAGCAGCAATGGTAGTGCCTCCGCAATAAGATATTTAACAAGAGGTAAAAACCACTAAGTAGCAGGGGCTGAGAGAAAGGAGTGAGAATGTGTGAGAGCGACAGCTCTGTAGACATCAAGGTCACTGCAGAAGTGGGGTGGAGGAGGTGCTCCACGTGCTGGAGCTGAGATTGCTCTGCAGCCTGAGATGAAGACCATGGTGAGGCAGTCTGTGCCGCTGCAGCCCACCGAATTCCATGATGGAACAGATATCCAGTGGAGCAGTTAGTTCTTTAAAGACTATACGCCATGAAAAGGACCCATGAAAAAAAGTTCATGTAGAAATGTGGGCTATGGGAAGGATTCTCTCTGGAGAAGTCAATGAAAGATGGTGTCTTGTGGGTGGAATCCTACGTTGGAGCAGGGGAAGATCATGAGGAAGAAGGAATGGCAGAGACACAGCATTATGAAATGACCACACTTCCCATTCCCCATCCCTCTGTGCCAGTGGGTCGGGGAGGAGGTACAGAAATTGTGAGTTGTGAAAAGTTGAGCCCAGGAAGAAGAGAGGGATGGGAAGCAGTGGGGTTTAGATTAATTCTTATTTCTTATTATACTACTCTGATTTTGATATGCCGTAAACTAAATTAAGTTTTTGCATCACCTCAACCTTGAGAATGGTATTAACTTTCATTATGAAATATGTATTAAGGCATTTAAATTCCTCATGCATTTTACATATGCTTTTGTATGCAAATCCAGCCTTTCCTAGATATTTCTGGAAAATAAATTTTAGCATTTGAGAGCTGAAAACTCAATTAATTTTAGACCATTCTGTCAAGTATAGGAGAGCCTGCGTGGCCCTACATCCCTCAAATGACATCAAACTCTTCAGCACCAAAATGTACACCCCAATACCAAACAAGAAACCTCTGACTATCCATAAGAGATCAAAAGTAACAACTAGAGGATATCTAACGAAAACAGGTGAGTTCAAAAGCAATAGTACTGGTTTGTCTCCCTGCAGCTACAAGGACTTTGAAGACACACCAGTGAAACTGCACATTTCTTATTTCATAAAGGCAAGTGAATAACACTATTTCTGTAATGCAGAGTAAAGGCTTATTTTTTTCAGTAGCATTTCTGAATGAAAAAAGCTGATTTCAGCAGCAATAGGATGTATCTAGCTACCTCTTTTATCTTTACAGTAAGAGAAATGAACTAGATACAATAAAGGTTCTCGGGATTAAAATTCGGCCAAGTCTCGTTCAACTATTCAGCTGGAAAATGTAATAAATTACACAGTAATTTTTATATGTAACCTCTAGGAGGGAACACAGGCAGAGACTGGTTAAGAAATAACTTTCCAAGGCTAGGTAGCAATGTGCTTAAAACAGAGAAAGTACCTTGAGAACAAATTAAAACATGCATCAAGTAAGTAAAATATTTTGATACTGAATTTAGAAAGAAAAAAACATATTCTCATGGTCCAAGGCATTTTTCTTGGCAGATATTTTCTTTAAGAGTCATTCTACTTTAATACAGAAAATAGCAAAAAATGCAAAAACATGCTGTCGTTTTTCCTTTGTTTTTTTCTTTCTTTTCCCCCATCCTTTGTTATTCTCTATGCCTAAAATTAACTTTAATTATTATTATTATTATTTCAATATAATTTTGATGATTTGCTTTGTCTTCAGTTTTTGACCTGCAGGTGACATTATTGTTGGAGTTTTTTTCACATTTTTAATCAGTGAAATCTTATACAGCTACATACTAGACTTT
>VWZQ01000597.1:65619-90701 GCA_013397015.1 Myiagra hebetior | reverse complement strand
GAAAGGAGTGAGAATGTGTGAGAGCGACAGCTCTGTAGACATCAAGGTCACTGCAGAAGTGGGGTGGAGGAGGTGCTCCACGTGCTGGAGCTGAGATTGCTCTGCAGCCTGAGATGAAGACCATGGTGAGGCAGTCTGTGCCGCTGTAGCCCACCGAATTCCATGATGGAACAGATATCCAGTGGAGCAGTTAGTTCTTTAAAGACTATACGCCATGAAAAGGACCCATGAAAAAAAGTTCATGTAGAAATGTGGGCTATGGGAAGGATTCTCTCTGGAGAAGTCAATGAAAGATGGTGTCTTGTGGGTGGAATCCTACGTTGGAGCAGGGGAAGATCATGAGGAAGAAGGAATGGCAGAGACACAGCATTATGAAATGACCACACTTCCCATTCCCCATCCCTCTGTGCCAGTGGGTCGGGGAGGAGGTACAGAAATTGTGAGTTGTGAAAAGTTGAGCCCAGGAAGAAGAGAGGGATGGGAAGCAGTGGGGTTTAGATTAATTCTTATTTCTTATTATACTACTCTGATTTTGATATGCCGTAAACTAAATTAAGTTTTTGCATCACCTCAACCTTGAGAATGGTATTAACTTTCATTATGAAATATGTATTAAGGCATTTAAATTCCTCATGCATTTTACATATGCTTTTGTATGCAAATCCAGCCTTTCCTAGATATTTCTGGAAAATAAATTTTAGCATTTGAGAGCTGAAAACTCAATTAATTTTAGACCATTCTGTCAAGTATAGGAGAGCCTGCGTGGCCCTACATCCCTCAAATGACATCAAACTCTTCAGCACCAAAATGTACACCCCAATACCAAACAAGAAACCTCTGACTATCCATAAGAGATCAAAAGTAACAACTAGAGGATATCTAACGAAAACAGGTGAGTTCAAAAGCAATAGTACTGGTTTGTCTCCCTGCAGCTACAAGGACTTTGAAGACACACCAGTGAAACTGCACATTTCTTATTTCATAAAGGCAAGTGAATAACACTATTTCTGTAATGCAGAGTAAAGGCTTATTTTTTTCAGTAGCATTTCTGAATGAAAAAAGCTGATTTCAGCAGCAATAGGATGTATCTAGCTACCTCTTTTATCTTTACAGTAAGAGAAATGAACTAGATACAATAAAGGTTCTCGGGATTAAAATTCGGCCAAGTCTCGTTCAACTATTCAGCTGGAAAATGTAATAAATTACACAGTAATTTTTATATGTAACCTCTAGGAGGGAACACAGGCAGAGACTGGTTAAGAAATAACTTTCCAAGGCTAGGTAGCAATGTGCTTAAAACAGAGAAAGTACCTTGAGAACAAATTAAAACATGCATCAAGTAAGTAAAATATTTTGATACTGAATTTAGAAAGAAAAAAACATATTCTCATGGTCCAAGGCATTTTTCTTGGCAGATATTTTCTTTAAGAGTCATTCTACTTTAATACAGAAAATAGCAAAAAATGCAAAAACATGCTGTCGTTTTTCCTTTCTTTTTTTCTTTCTTTTCCCCCATCCTTNTTTTTTTGTCAGGCTGGAATGAGAGACACTAATTTGCATCCCTTACTTTCAGAGCACTGAATCACGCCACTGGGTACAAAATTATGTCGTAATGTGGGAACTACTTTTTGCTTATTTAATACCTAAAATGTAATACCAAATAGTTCACATCGCTACACATTAAGATTAAATATGTAGAGATTTGTGATTCTTTGTTCAGCTCAACATGCAGAGCTCATGACTTTCCTGAATGCTACTCTTTAGTTCACATGACCTAGCCAGTCAGGTAGTACTTAAAAAGCTATGGAATAAGTACATAGACATAGATGATATATACAGTGGATTTATAGAAGATTTGTCCTTATGTGTTCCAGGTCATATGACAGACGAAATTTTGCTGTGCAACTGAGCAAGATATGGTTGCCACAACCACCTTGAGCATGTAATTTTTCTAGATGTAATCATCTGCCATCAATTACTGCAAGACTTCTTTTCTCCCAAGGGAGTGTACAGAAAACCCAACAAGAGTCAATAGAATATAGTATTTTAAAAGGGATGTGCATATGGTGGTAAACTGCAACGAAGAAAGCTCTGTACATGTGAAAAACACCACTGATATACTGAGGACTGCTCTAAGAAATGCAGAGTTCACTGCTTTTTTTAACTATAAAACCCAAAAGTTACAGATGACCACTTTGACTGTGGACTGCCCTTTTATTTAGACACTTAACCATTAGGCCTAGTGTCCTGTGTCTATACAGGTAAAAACTCAAGTGATTGCAGAGCTTTGTTTCTTACAGACTGTAGGTGAAAACTATATAGAGAATTACCAGCTGTACCTCAAAAAGCAACAGACCTGCTAGTGTTTGGTGGGCTGCAGGAAGCAGTGAAAGGATGTAGTGAAAGTAGATGTGAAAGTATGAGAGTGTCATAACAACAGAGGCACTAACAAACTCTGGCTACCAGGAGCTGTAATACAGACACAGACTAGAAGGAATGCTTTGCTGGTCCCCAATGAGATTAACTCCACAGACCAATATTCTCATGTATTCCTTGAAAATTTATGCCACAAGTCTTCCTGTTCGCTAGTCCATCTCATTACTCATGAGATAACACTGGACTGAAAGTTAAGAAGCAGCTGAGCTAACAGATTCAGCAGCAGGCTTATTAGCAGTCAAAAACGAAAAACAGAAAGTAGAAGGTGGTGAATTCCAGCTGAATGTCCTGGGTTGGAGAACCTTAAAGATTATCTAGTTTCAGGCACTCTCTGTCAAGAGCAGGGACACCTTCCACCCCACCTCAAAGTAAACATATTTTTCCTAATATCTAATCAAAACATACGCTCTCTCAGTTTGAAGCCCCCCCCAAATTCCCCCTTATCCTGTCTCATGTACTCTTTTTAAAAGTCCCTCTCCAGCTTTCTTGTAGGCTCTCTTCAGGTACTAGAAGGCACAATTAGGTCTCACCAAAACTTTCTACGCTTCTCCAGGCTGAAAAATCACAATGGTCTTAACCTTTTCTCACAGGAGAAGAGATCCCTCCCGCTAATCATCTTGGTGTTCCTCCTCTGGACTCAGTCCAACAGGTCCTTCCTGTGCTGGGGACCCCAGAGCTGGAGTTACTCCAAGTGAAGGTCTTACAATCACATATATAAATGACTTAGTGGAAGATGAAGTCTTTCACAGAGCCCTGTAGAGTAAGAAAAAGGATAACATTTTAACAACATTGGGGTTTTAACATTTGAGAAAAAAATTGTATCTGTAGTAATATAATGACAAAATTCAAAATATTGAAGTTTCAAAGAAAGTGATCAAATGAAGTGGGTTTTAATTTTCTAAGGGGCCAGTATGTTCCTCATCCATTGTTGGTTGATACAGAACTGCCTCTATGCCAGAATTAATATTCATTTGAACTTCATGCTTATGAGTTTATGATAAATTTTTTATAAATATTTCAGTTATGAAATTGTTTGGAGTTATTACTCTTTGGATGCAATTGACTAAGTATGATACATCTAATTCTATTTTTTAGAAATATTTTCCTTTGCTTGTAAAAGTTATTTTGTCCAGCTTAGTCTTTTGTGTTCTCTCAAAAGGCTACTTTCTGAACAGAGCAGTTTGCTGTCTGAGACTTGGCTCACCTCATGGGAACTGGGGAAGTTTTGCCTCCGTCCTCTGGCCAGCTCAGGGTCCCCTTGCAAAGAGCTTGATCCACTCAGATGTTTTCAGCAGTGTATGCTGGGTATGAAATACACACTTTGATTAAATCATCTGTAATTCCTGTAATTTAACATAGGTACATAGTTTTCTAAGTAGTTTTCTTCCCTTCTGAAATATATTTCCTGTAACAGATTTGGGTACATGTTGTATCTGTTATCTGGGAGTAGAAAGGAATCAGCTCTCTGCACCACAAGCTTGCCATGGACTTACAAATACTCTTTTTCATTGAAAATGTGTTTCCTTGATCAGTAGATATATTTTTTATTAATAGAAATAAGACAGTTGCTGCATGAAGTCACTCTCCCACACACTGTCTGCAAATAACCATTGTGGCAGCCCTGCTTGCAACTGCAATCACTGGCTTTAAGGGCTCCAAGGAGCTGCAAAAATATTTTCTGTGTCTTGAAATGTTGTAGAAATATGATTGGGTTTTTCATGTACCTAAAATAGATCCATACGAATTCTCAATGAGTCCCTGGTATGAGTATTGCAGGGAAAAGCAGCAGTACTCCCACAGTACCATGTGTAGGTACCTCTGGATTGCCAGCAAATCTTAAGTAATTTGAGACTTTTACTCCAGTTTATGGGGGAGAGATATGGTGACCAAAGCTAAAGATGGTCTTGTGTCAGCAGTTCAGACATGGGAACTGTGCTACTTTTCCAAACCCTGATATCAAACATGTCACAGAGTAGATGTTTTGCCAGATTCAATTCTATTCTCAAGCTGATACAGTCAGACCTATTGGCCTCTTTTTCCCCCTCACTCACTGATATGGTTGTACAGCTATTCATCAACTTCTCTTCATAAATAGAGGCAACAAAACCTTTATACATATATCTATTTAGCAAACTTGAGCCTAAAAATGTAAGAAAAAGATACACCTTCAATTTCACTTTCTTTAGATACCTGAGAAATAATGACTGTTTCAGGTGATTTTCTGGATTTATATGACTAGATTTATGTGACTAGAAGGCCTATGTTTGTGAGCTATTGGTAAAGAGGAAAAAATGAAGGAGTAGCTGGTAAACAATGTTTAGGAACTGGCTGTTTTTCTAAACTGAGGTCCCAAGGAAGATCATTAAAAAACATGTAAGATATTAGAAGTTCAAACTTTGGCTAAAACTCAGTAATTTCTAATTAATGAGTGCTATGAGATCTGTTACAGCATTTGGAATGCCAGCAGCTATAGACCATCCAAGCTTGAAGTAATTATTGAACAATATTTGGTTATAATATAAATTAAAATAGGTAGCTTTCAAGAGAAAGGAGATAGCAATTTGTTACAATCTCCTATCCTTCCTGTACACAATGTCATATAGATACACTTTTTCTGTCACAGATAGAGAGGCATTAATTATGGGTGCTGACCATCTATGCTAATCTGTACTTTTTTTTTCACATAATAATTTGTGTAACTTTCCACAACCAACTGAATACTATTTTATTTGCAAGGAACACTAATCTGAAAGGTCACCTCTCTAAACTTAATTATACTGAACAATCAGAAGGCAAACACCTCTCCCTTACTAAACTTGTGTTCTGCAAGATAGAAGCTTATCCTCCAGCACTTTTTCCTTCAAAATTTGAATTATCTTGAAGTAAGTGTGTATTCACAATAAAAATAATCCATTATTGATATGGGAAAAAAATGAGAGAAATGTATCTCAATATTTTTGAGAGAAAGTCTATAGATTTGTTTATTATAGAATCCTTAAATCTTTTTGTAGAAGAAAAATCTTTCTGTATAAGACACAGAATAACCCTATATCGCAACAGAATATTGTCAGTATCATCAATTAAAAAAAATCATTCATTATCTTCTTATTTTCATTCAGAAAAATATTGTTAAATTATTTATATAAAACATAAATAAAAAATAAATTATGTAAAACAGTATTTATGTGGGGGTGGTAATCAAAGTTTTCACCACATTATGAATTAAAAATTAAGACTACAGATAAAGTGATTCAACCTGCAAAGCAAAGGGAGGCCAAGATGACAGCACCACAAGCAAAATTCAAGAAAATATATTTGATCAAGTTCTTCTGAAGACTGTATAAATTACTTTGGTTCTCTACCCCCATATTTGTATAATTGAGAAGCAGACATGAAGAAACTGAGTTGTGGTGATTTCAATGTGGTTAGAATAAGCCCACAGAAAACATATTATGAACAAGAGAATTATAACATGACTTCTCTGTGGTGATACAGGTAGACTTTTGTTCCCTGTCCTCACTTACTCATCTATCATTACCTTGCATTTCAAGTTAAAAAGAGGGATTTAATTTCAGGCCTGCTTAAACTTTGCTTTAGTAATACCTTTGAGATATTTGAGAGCAAAACTGTAGAAAGTCTAAGTAGGATTAAAAACATTTGGGGCTTTATGGTATGCCTACATACCATATATTCAGACTAGAGCTTGGCAACACTACTTAGTCTTCCAAATGCATTGATTGTTTAGTAAGATGAGATATGTAAGAACAGTAAAGCTACTGGTTTTACAGATACTATTTTCCATCCTCGTTAATGTGAACACACATCAATTATCATCTGAATAGGTTAATGTCTGTGTCACTGAGGGACTGGTTGTTAGAGCAATCTGGTAAAATGGGCCTTCTTTCATATTTTTGAGTGCTTGAAAGCCCAGAGAGACTACATCTGCAGCTTAACTACAGGCTAGATTGTAGGGTTTCTTGTTAAGATAGCTGAACTTTTTTATGTGGGTAACCACTCTGCATATTCTTCAAAAATTGTGCAAATACAATTTTGGAGTTGGAGTTGGAGTGGACAGTTTTGTTCAGTAGAAATGAAGAAAGTAAGGAGTCTTGTCATGCTGCACTCAAATACTGTCAAATAAAAAGTAGGGGGAAGAGAGAGAGTTGTACTTGGAAAACACTGGTAACCTCATTACTATTATTTGCTAAGTGTAATTGCTCTCAATAAACCAAAACTCATGTAACACACATCATTGACACTACAATAGCAGCTGGAGAGAAAGGAGGATGCAAAAGACATAAACTTGCTTTGTGTTCTGAAAGGTAATTTCTTCTACCTAGAACAAACAGAGAAAGAAAAGGAGAAGCTTATTCTGCCACTGTCAAGTTGCAGCAAGGGAATCATGGGATGAACTAATCTTGTATTCCATCTCAATGTGACATGTTTCTTAGGGAGAAAAAAAACCTATACACAATTCCACCCCCCCACACACCCCAGCTAAACAAAAAACCCCAAATCAAAACAAAAACCAACCCCCTACAGTCCACACTTTTCACAGAATTCCACTGATTTGTCATTGGTTTATTATGAGATGAAATAGGCACTGACTCAATGTGTTACAAATATGTGTCTGAGTCTTTAAAACCAATGTAAAGCAAGCCAACAAATAATCCTGAATAGTCTGTACAGTCATATAGACTTAACATGTTTACAGCTGTCAGGGTTTATGGGTGGATTTGGTATTCACTCAGATGTAATTACCTCAGTCTAAATTCTCATGCCTTTTAGACACAAGATGTAATGTTGAAGTTAGAAAATTATTTCTTGCCAAAATAAATTATGAGTGGCATCTTACCAAGCACCTATGAGCCTCAGATGGTCAAAAAGAAATTGTTTTACTACAACTCTAATTCATTCTACTTATTCCCCCATCTGCATCCACAGTTAATTTATGCTTTACCCCAAGCTACACTTCTCTTTCCATTTCTTGGAGTGCATACACTGCTGCTGAGACGAAAAAAAATTTAAAAAATAGTGCAATACCTGAATGAGAGAACAGTGTTAAAAAGAATCTCTCTGAGCCTTTAGTCTCTGTTCTGAACAAAGTGACACAAACTACACTGTGTGGAAAGAAGACACTGGGTTTCTCTGAATGCTGTTTTTGTTTCCTGAAGGAGCCATGGAGAACTTGGCACCAAGTTCATGCAGTGTAGATGTAATGGTTCTCACTTCCACCAAGTTAATTACTTGGGCGGCAATATATCATCTAAGCTCAGGTTCTGCTACCAGGTAATTACCACCTTATAATTAACTAACTCTTCAAAATGGTTTAGTCTCTGGCCTTGCATCATTTGTAATTGAATCCATAACACCGAAATAAGTCATTTTCTGTAGGCCTTAGAGTCAAAGGGACAAAGAACTTGTATATCTAAAGCTGAAAATAAGAATACCACTCCATGAGCTTATCTTTCAGCTGGTTTCCAGCCTTTCTGGATTGTGACCAGTGTTGCTACTTACAACTGTTCATAGAATCATAGAATGGTTTGAGTTAGAAGAGACCCTAAAGTTTCAGAGACATCTAGTTTCAACCCTGCTGCTATGGGGAGGGACATCTTTCCACTACCATCTTGCTCAGAGCTCCAGCCAGCCTGCTCTTGAACACTCCCAGGAATGGGGTATCCACAAATTCTCTAGGAAACCTGTTCCAGTGCCTCACCTCCCTCACAGTAAAGACTTCTTTCCTAATATCTGATCTAAACCTACTGTTTTTCAGTTTGAAGCCATTCCCCCTTATTGTGTCACTGCATGCTCTTTTAAAAAGTCTCTGTCTTTCTTACAGTCTCCCTTCAGGTACTGGAAGGCTGAAATTAGGTCTCATCAAAGCCTTCTCTTCTCTAGGCTGAACAATCCCAATTCTCTCAGCCTTTCCTTGTAGGAGGTGTGCTTCATCCCTCTAATCATCTTGGTGTCCTCCTCTGGACTTGGTACAACAGGTTGATGTCCTTCCTGTGCTGGGGACCCCAGAGCTGGATGCAGCGTTCCAGGTGGGGTCTCACCAGAAAAGAGCAGAGAGGCAGAATCCCCTCCCTTACCCTGCTGGCCATGCTGCTTTGGATCCAGCCCAGGGCTTTCTGGGCTGCAAGTGCAGCCCATACCCAGCTTCTCATCCATCAACATCCCCAAGTCCTTCTCAGCAGGTCTGGTATCAATCTGTTCATCCTCAGCTGATGTTGATACTGGGAGTTGCCCTGATCCACATGCAGCACCTTGTACCTGGTCTTATTAAACCTCATGAAATTCCCATGGCCCCAGTTCATGAGCTTGTCCAGGTCCCTCTGGGTGGCATCCCATCCTTCAGGTGTGCCAACAGCACCACTCAGATTGGTGTCATCAGCAAACTTGCTGAGGGTGCACTTGATCCCTTCATCTATGTCATTAATGAAGATATTAAATAGCACTGGACCCAAAGGGACACCACTTGTCTGTGTCCATGCCATTGCCCAGGTACTTAGTTTTGCCAGGTAATGACTGAATGAGTGAAATGCTTGCAAGCAGTTGAACTTGCTGAGGATTAAACTATCGATTAAGGACATTGGTGGACTGTTGCATTCATTCTTCCTGTTCATCAATGTACTTAAAACAAGTACGTATTCTGTTACTGATCAAGAGTACAATCTGATGGTGTCTGATCAGCATGGGCTCTGTCTTGAAGAATAGAAGTGTTTCCATCATGGCTAAAGAAGAGTCTCCTCAATCTCACAAGCTGCTGCGACCTCTCTACATCTCCTATGTCTAACGAAGGGAAAAGAGCAATCACAACGTGTTAAATGCCAAAGCTTCTTAGATCTTGAAGCCCCTAAATTCCTGCATAACAGGTAAGAAAGGAAACCCAAATAAATAAACGAAAAAACCCACCCATATTTTAGGGCATTTTAGTGGCATTACGTGTCATAAGGGCTGTTTTTCTTCTGCACACTGAGAGCTCCATTTTCAGCGCGGAATCAGAGTTATAAATTTTGACTGACATGTGGGGATCCACAGTAGAGAAAACAATTGAGAGAAGAGTCTTAACAGACATCTCTCAACTCAGC
The DNA here is from genome assembly GCA_013397015.1 of Myiagra hebetior. Lineage (NCBI taxonomy): Eukaryota > Metazoa > Chordata > Aves > Passeriformes > Monarchidae > Myiagra > Myiagra hebetior. Next base: position 81,174 of record VWZQ01000597.1, on the reverse strand, counting down.
ATTTGCCAAGGAAAAGTTAACTTTTATTTATGGCGCACGAAAAGATTTTGAAGATCCCTGTCTCAGATTCTGTGCTCTGCTTTGTCATTCTGCTCATGAGTATGGACTAAATTAAGCAGCAGATCATCTACAAGAGAGGTACTGCAGCATTCAGGTTGTATCCAACTTGCCCAGGAAGAACCTGTTAGAAGGAGTCATAGCATTCAACTGCTCCAAAAAGCTGTTTTTCCTTGCTGGAGTATTGTAGCAATAGAAAGACCAGCCCTTGCTTGGTTTTCAGCCAATATAGAATTACAAAAAATCAGACCGAGCATGCAAAACTGCTACAAATCCACTGTTTTCATGTACAGCACATGGAGCTGGCCTCAGGCAGTCAGGCAAATCTGGCCCTGTCCAACAGTCAGTCTCTAAAGGCTGGCACATGGTTTGAGTTTGGCTTCTGGGGAGGCTTTTTCTCCATGGTGAGGCAGCAGAGAAAAGGGTAGGGAGAAAGGAAGCAGATTCATCTATACATGGAGACTGAAACTTATGAAGACATTGGAACAAATTTTAGTTTCTACATGAAAAGGTGTAGCAATAACACCCCAGAGAAGAGCAAAAAGATTGATCACTAGACCCACCACTTGAGAATAATCTGGGGCATGGGATTTTGTCATGTGCTTTTGTTTTATTTCTGCAAACAAGAAACACACATCTGGGATTCTACTGCTCTTGAAACACAAACTGTTCAAAGTACCGTGACCCCATACACTAGGGAGTATGACTTCATGCTAGGTGTCTAACTTAGCAACAGGAAAACTGGGAACAGAAAAATTTAGTAAGAATACCATATTTATCTTCTCCTCATATCTGATGTCCAGGATATAAACATTTTAATTAATTAATTAACTTTTTCTTTTAGTCAGATGCCCTGCTTTGGCATATACTTTGGAAAAACCCCTCATTGAAATGAACAGTAAAATGCAACAGTATCCCTATCTGCCTGCTCTACTCTATTTTAAACTGGGCAGAAAACAGCTTTCACAATGCCTGAGCAAAGTCTAATACAGATCACATCTAGTAGCCATGATAAGAAAAAAGAGGTCTTGATTCATTGAAGCAACAATATTTCCAACTATACTGAAAGCTGAAATAGGATTTCAGGCAAAGGACAGCATTTCCCACAGTTGGATGCTTTGAAAATTTATCTCTGAATAGTTCTTCCAGCTGCTAGTAGTAAAGATTGAGTATCTCAGGTTATATAATCACACTTTCACCTATATTGTCCTTTATTCAGTCATTCTAAATGGAAAAGATTGCTTATCAGTGTGCAGGAGTTTTCCTATGTAAAAACCATTAGGCAGTAGTCTCAGCAGTTATTAATCACTCAAACTCCAATGTTTCACTGCTGATTTAAATTAGCTGAGGATATGCTTCATCCTGTTTCTTACTCTATCTATGCATAAATCCCAGTGCACACATATTATCTATTCCACTGAGCCTATCAAAGTGTCAGAGACTTCAAATGATACAGAAAAAAAATCTTCAAACAGAGAAGGTAACAGTCTGCTGAACTTCTGCAAAGGAGTTTCAGACAGTAGAAGAGTGCATTTGGAGAGAGAAAAAAAGCTGGATGCCAAGAATACCAAATTTAACTTTGATCTGCTTCATATCAAAGAGCACACATATTTTAATTAGATCTTAGGCTCAAAAAATATTATTGCGCTGCCAGACAGAATTAGAAACATTTAGTGTTATCTTGCAGGAACTTGGGGATTTCCACACTGGCAGAAGAGCATTAATTACAGTAAGTAGTGCACCACAGATAGCTATATTTTTGAAAAATTTTCAATGTGCTTAGTGTTCATGCCTTTCACCAGATTGAGAGCACTACAGATTGCATTTTTATTTACTGACAAAACAAATCATGGCATGACCATTAGCTATGTAGGTTTTCTTATGCTGCAAAATACTCACAACTGCAGAGTAAACATATATTTATATAAGTAGGTTTTGCAATCCTTGAGTTTGGGTAAGAGAGGAAAAGTTTGTATAGAGATGTGATATCTTTTATGAGATTAGCTGAAACAGCTAGTAAAAAGTAAGACATACTATGAGAGCCAGCTACCTTCATCACTGTACTGAACCACTGAGTGTCACATACTACTATTAGTCATAAACTTCAGTCCACATAAACGTCATAAATCTATTGAATAATACTGGAAGGAATAGCCTTAGAAGGTAAACAAATTCATGCAGTCAACATATTAGGCATAGGCTAAGTGAGAAGTCATTTGGGGAAACCTCTTCAGCCTTCATGCCATATTATACCTCAAACAGTGCTCAAATTGTCTTAAAATAACCTTGATGCTCTGTTGAGACCTTGATGTTGACATTATGTTAGAAAGCTGCTTCAAATCTTCCCTTATATAATGTTTCAGTCATTCCATTAATCATAGCCATCCCATACCAATATGCTTTCATGCTGTCATGATTGGGGTTTTTTTCTGGTTAAATACCTCTCCCTTCTCCTTTGCATGTACACAATGAGTACTTAGAGAATCTCTTCCAGCTTGATTTTGTTGAACTAAGGAAGTCAAGATCTTGTAGTTTCCATTTGCATGTAACACTCCCTCTGTAACCTGATTACCTTTAAAATGTCTTCAGGTGAGAACCTGTTCTGAGTTTGTCTTTCTTCAAGTCAGCAGAACAGTATTATCCAGAGAATTTTGTAACATTTTCACCATCCTGCCTACAATAGCATTAATACCTTGTTACTGCAAACAGATCAGACACCAATCCCCAAAATTCATTTAGTAATTTAGTTCAGAACTATAACATGACCCACTGTTGATTCAACTTTTCCCATTCTCTCATCCTTCTAACTTTATTTTTTCCTGAATGAACCTGTTCCATACTTATCATCAGTTTCCCTCGGCAATGAATCAAAAATGCTATTTTATTTTTAGGAAAATCAATTATTTCTGTTTGATACAAGTTAGCCTCAGTAATCCCATTTTTTTTCATTGAACCTCATCTTATTTTCTTAGCTTCTGTGTAGCTCCAACTTTTCATCACACTATAGTCTAAGCTGTTAAAAAAGTCTGAAATTAAAGGAATGAGTTTTTAGTTGTTTGTATGGGGTTTCTTTTTTTCCCCTTAAATATAAGCTGTGTTCTGAGGTCTCCCATAACGGTAAATTACCTGTCTCCTAACTTGAAGTTGCCTCTCTCCTTGTTTTTTCTTATCAAAGCTACTGATACAAATGTATTACAGGTGCACATAAAAATTCTAAGTTACTGGTGGATTTATAACTGGTTTTAGCTACTTAACGTCCCTTATAAGTTATACAGCTGTCAGTTCTATCCTGGTTTCAGCTAGGGTAGAATTAGTTTCCTCTCAGTAGCTGTTACAGTGCTGTGCTTTGGAATTGGAATGAGAATGGTGTTTTGGATTCAGAATGAGAAGGGTGTTGATAACACTCTGATGTTTTGTTTTTTTGTAAGCCATATTTATCCTAAGTCTCATGCTCTGCCAGTGAAGAGGTACAAAAAGAAAACTGGGAGAGAGCATAGCTGGGACAGGTGACCTGAACTGACCAAAAGGATATTCCACACCATAGAACATCCTGCCGAGTATATAAATTGGGGTGGGGTTACCCAGAAGGGGAGCTGACCTGGGTTCAGGAAGGGGGTCTGGCATTGGTCATTGGGTGGAGAGCAACTGCATGGTGCATCACTTAGTTTTCCCTTTTCATTTTCATTAATTATGTATCTCAACATACAAATTTTACTCTGATTCTCCTCTCCATTCGACCAGGGTGAGGGTAGAGAAAGGGGGTGAAGTGAGGGGTGCATAGTGCTTGATTTCCAGCTGGGCTCAAACCACAACAGTCCAATATACAGATCTGTTTCAAAACCCACTCTGGAAAGTCAGAAGAACTTAGTCCCTGCAAACAGTATCTAAATAGCAGCACTCTGTGTGCCAGCTGTGAGAAGGTTACTCAGAACACACAGAGTTATACAGCAATAGGGGTAGATAAACCTGTTAGGAAAACTCAGGTGATTTCCTAATCACAAGTGAATTCTAGTCAATAACAGCCTTGAATACCACATTATTTCATATTTATAAGCTATGTTTTTTTAGATAATATTTTTATTATGTAAGATAGGCTAAGTATCTGATAATGCCATCTTTCTTCAATTACTTAACGTGGAAAAACATTATTCAAAAGCTCTTTATGAGACTGCAAAGTAGATGGAATACCTCACAAGCCACTCATAATAGCTTAAAATTGTTGTTAGCACACAGCAGCAAACACATTAAGCAATTCCTAAATTAATTCCTTCAAAGTAGATATTTGTTTCCTTCATTTGACCCTCAACTTTTGATCCCAGTGAAACAGTATCTGAAAGTAGTAGCTGGGCAACCACAGCAATTTTATGAAGCGGATATTTAAAATATCAATTCTGATTAGATAAACTATTGCTATTATCTATAGTTCAGACATCTATCAGGCTGTCAGTACTTGTACATATCCCACATAAAATTCACAGCAGAATGTGACTGCTGACTGACAGATAAAAATATTAATATCTACACATTACACTGTGAATTAATACATAGCATTTTAGGTGATTCAGCAAACCATTAGTAGTAACACTTATTTTTAGCATGCTTTCATTTTCTGCATGCTATCATTTTCTTCTTGGATCTATATTGGGCATACTTCATTTGAAAGAAATTATATGTTTCCTCATTAAAAGAGTAATTAAGGATCACAAATATGTTTCTGTTTATGGTAGAGATGATGTTTTGATTATGTGTCCCAAAATAGAGTGAAAGCATCTTGCTGGGAGTCTCAGTACTGCTGAAGTAAAAACAATATATTTTTAATGAATGGTTAAATAGAAGATAAACTCAAACTGCAAATCTAAATAACTTTGAAATATACCAGAGTATTACAGAATTGCCTGATTACCTGTTTCCCATATCAAATTGGTAGATTGCAGAGTCTAAAAGGACCATTGCAAGATAATACTCTTTCCAATAGAAGCACAGCACCATGGTCCATCCTATGCATGGACTGACTCTCTTACTGTATCTTGACTGCTGAAAATGCACAAATGTAGACAAAGAGACAGGTGCATGAGATTCACATCAACATTTGAAGACTTAAGAGTGATACAATTTTAAAAGCTCATTCTACCTTGAGAAGTTTTTTGTGGTAGGATGCTCTTTAAGACTGGTAATATTATCCATAACTGAGCTAATCTGTCAGCAAACTGATCTATTGTAACATTAAACTTTGGCAAACCAAGTCTGACAGTTGATATTTCAAGCAGACCTATTAATGTGTTTAAAGCCCAATTCATTCTGCAGTGCAGTTTTTCACAATCTGTGTAGCATACACAAGATTCAAATATTTATATCCTTATGGGACACACATTTTCTGCAAGCTCATAGATACACGACTGAGTAGCTGACCTAAATGATGATGAGCAAGACCACTTGTCACTATATACTGTAGAAGATATAGTTTTCTGAAGATTCAGTCTTTTTTTCAAAGCCTGTGCTCAGAAGTATTCTACATATTCTAAAACTACTGCAGTTATTTTATTATCATTTTTCTTTGAACAGTTGGTCCCCCAAAATTAATTAAAATGCTGGCTTTTAGCTTTGGCCTGTTAAAACTTCTTTTATGATTAGAACATAGTGTCAACACATCTGACCATCAGGAGAAAAAACATCTACTTTAAAAGAATCAACTATACTGGGTCTTTACCCATGAAGGCTCAGCATAAATGTTAAACAGCGCTATTCTGAGAGTGAGCTATGAATAACTGAAAAAAGGTTAAAATATTACCATATTACATTAATTTCTCTTTCTATTTCTGAAAACTCCTGAGAAATAGTATCAAGTCTTATCACATCAATTGCTAAACACTGAAATATAACAGGTCAGCTAAAGAAATCAGTTTCCTGCTTCATAATTTCTTCCCTCCCTTTAAATTCTCCCCTGATTCCAGCAATCAGTGTGACAAAATCTCCTTTTACCAAAATAGTCTGAGAGCTTGACAAATAGATCGTTCATCAGGACTGGAAGGCTGCAATTAACCTGAGTAGAACGACTTATGAATTTTATGTACAAAATTAAATAATTGTCAGTAAAAAAAATTACCACCATAAAAAATACCATTATAAAAATATTTAAAAATTATAAATTATATTCGATTTTCATACATACGAGTCTTATAATGATGATATTACAAAGAATTTTTTCAATATTTTAGAGTTAAATGGGACTATGAAGTTTTATTCTACCAGATTGAAAGAAAACTCTATCTTGGACCAAGAAATATTGGCCTAATTTACACTAGAAAGAAAACAAACCACTATCAGGATCAGAATTTTTTGTTGGGCGAAAGAAAATGTTGAAAACTGCAAATTGCACAATCAATACATAAAGTAATTCTTAGTTTAAATAGTGAAATCTCCACAATAAGGTGCACATGCACTCTTCTTTTGCCTACAAATGCTAATGGTGTAGGACCAAAGTAGGGCTTTTCACACACCATGAAGCAACCCAGCACAACTAATCCTCAAAACAATAATTAATTGCTGGTATCAGGTTTTTAATCCAGAGGCATAAATCTGCAGTAACTCAGATGAGAAATCCAAACTGAAATTCAAAATAGTGTCAGTCACTGTTGATTTATTTCAGTGAGGAAGAGACATTGAAAAAACAGCCCCAAAGCCAAAATTTGGAGTGTGCTCTTCTGTGGCCTGAAGCCAAAAACTTCTTGTCACAAATCCTGGTGAAATAAAATTTAAAAATTTAAATAGGAATGAATGCTGTTTATGAAACTGATTACAGAAGGGGTTACTGAAAATTTGGTTTTGGTGACAGAAACTCCATTTATCTAACAGTGCAACCCTTACCTTTTCAAAAGGAGTGAAGTAATTTCATATGATCTTTTTCAGAAACTATTAAGAAATGCTGACTTCATTTTGTGCCATATGCAAAATTAAAACTGAGGTGGGTCTTTAACCTGTGAGCTACTATGAGAAAATAGGATAACATTCCAGTGATTTTTAATGGCTTGAAAACTGGAGACAAACACAGTACTCTACCCACTGGGATTTGAGTAAAGCAAGCTGTAAACAATCCTAGTGTTCTCCTCTTCAAAATACAAGTCAACAAAACATGCCAAAGGTTTAGGATTCTTAAACATTTTAATGAGTAGTAATAATACAAAAATTTTAATAAGATTTCTGACAGTTGCATTATATGTTTTCTTTCTTGGCCATATACCTCAGTTATGTTTCTCAGACTGGGGCCTTTATTTTTGTTTTCTCCCTGTGAATAAAGAGAAAGATCACTACCATTCACTTGCCTCCCAGAACTCAGGATGTAAGGAGAAAGTGGCAGCCAGGATTAGGCTCCTGACAAAGCTCTAGGAGATCTGACATGACAGCTTGAGGCTAATTTCCAAACAATTCTTTGGTTTGGGTCAGAGCACATAACAGTCCCCCCCCCCGGGTGCCTGAAAACTGGATTTACAGTTTTCACTCTGAATGATGCACCAACATACTTTCCCTGCTGCAAGGCAGCAAAAGGGAAGGCAGATAAAATAAAAGCTGTGTTTTGCAACAGTCCCCCAGTTTTATTCTGCATAGAATACTATAGTGGTTACAAGTCTGGGGTACTGAAAAACTACGGATCCTTAAAGTACTGCAAGCCCTCAAGATTTCATCAACTGGCACTTTATTTGGCGGTGGGAAGGGTTGAGTTAAACCATTTAAAAACAAAACAAGAAATATATAATCCTTATTCTTTTACTTATGGAGAAAAGTTTAAAAATTTAATCTCTGATGTCTCAAGAACATAAGGCAAAGAAAAGATACCCTTTGAAGTTCATGGTATTTATAAAGACCTGAGTCACTATTTTTGTATGCTTGAAGTTGACGGTAATTTATTTAGTCCAGCAAAAGTATGAGAAATGGTAGAATAAATAGAATACAGTTGTTTCACTGTTATCATATACACTTTTAAAGGTATAATAAGTGACAGACAGTCTTGCATTCTGTTTTTACATATCAAAGACTTTTTTTCACTCAGCAAAAATCCTTTAATCACGTCCCTATCTGGAGAAGTAAGGGTGCATAGATATGTGTGTTTCACAATAGGTATATGAAATAAAAGTATTGTGATCTCACAAAGTGCTCTGACACCATCAGGATTTTGGACAAGGCTGAGTACAGTCTGTGCCTTTTTTAAATCACGTTCTTTTTTGTTGCCTGTCCCCATCTCATGGAACCAGAAGAAACCTCCATGTCTTCAGGGGACCATACCCCTGGGCACAGGATGAAATGCAAGGTATCTCTGGGACTTATCTTTTTCTCCTGATTCTCTAGGAATAGGTTGTCCCACCCAGCATATTACCAGTCCACCAGTGACCCTGCAGCATTTTTCTGGGGAATAGCTTGCTACCAGTGGTGGGTGGGGGAGGGGGCTGTAAGGTGGGCTTTGCTTTGAACTTCTCTGCTTCCATGAAAATTGCAGAAATTATATACTCATTCTAATTCAAGAATACATAGGGACAGTGTGTTTTAGATGATCCAGATTGGAGGGAAGCAGTCAGCACAAAACAAGAAACAGCTATCAGAACAAGTTCATAGCACCAAACTGGACAATGCATTTAGGGCTTCTTTACTGTCCATCTGTAAATAGTCTATTTATTTGCATTGTCCCCAGTCTCAGTTAAATTTCCACAGATATTTGAGTTCTTGGATGGCATTTCCCAAGGAAATTAGCATTACCCCATCTCAAAAACACATGTTTACTGATCATGAGGTTTTATAGAGGTATTGTGATGTTTTTCAGCTGATTTCACTTCTGTCCCTTAGGAAAAGTAGTAGCCACAACTGGACCCCTGCCAAAATGTTCTTTATGCTTCTGAGGGAAGAGAGCAGTTACAATTCCACCCCTTATGGGACAGCCAACATTTATTTATTTACTTATTTATTTATTTACTTATTTATTTACTTATTTATTTATTTATTTTACTATAACATGGTCACAAAACACATGAAAGCTGCAGAAATAAAAGCAGTATTAAAAGATTACAGTTTAAAAACAGTTCAAAGTCTATCTAGGTAACTTCACAAACATTTAAAATTAATGGGATTTTGATCAATAAAGGTTAGGATTATGCTCAAACCTGAACCTGAACCTGAAAAGGCCATGCCTATTTGTACAACTGGAAGTGACAAATGTAATTCCCTGAATTATATCCATATCCATATCCATATCCATATCCATATAAAATTGAAAAACCCGAGGCAGAAATTTCTTATTGAGCTGGGATCTTTGTGCAAACAACTTAGTCATGTAAAGGGCTGCAAAAAATGCTTCCAATTCACTGCTCAAAATACTGGAATGTGTCTTGGATTCTAAAGAAAAGTCATTAAGTTAATTTAGAAAAATGTCCTATTTTTCATGCACACAGCACCACATGATTTAGAATTTGGGAGAATGCAGGAGGATTTTTGAAAACTAAGAAAAACAATTTCAGTGATGCCTTAGGTCTTAACTTTTATATTTTACAATTTCTGTACTGCTTAGAGTGTAACTCTGAAGTTCCTTATAGCCTGTAGTTTCTGCTCTCTCGTGCAAGATAGACATAACAAAGCCTCTCCAGGCTTTGCCTTCAAGGACAGCCAGGATGTTCTAGGCCCAAAATGTGTAAACCAAAGACTCTAAGGGGGGTGCAAGCTGAGGGGAGTTACATCATTGACTGGGGCTTTAATTGGAGAATTAACCGTGGTATGCAAATGAACCAAACCTATAAAGGTGTGAAGAACTCGTGACCTGGGGTCCATCTTGGGGTCCATTTTTTGGAAGCAGCCTCTGGCTCCCCAGGGTGTACCTTGAAGGCCCTTCAAATAAACACCTATCTTTATTCCCTTACTCTTGTCTAGTCTCTGTTTCTAGGTGGCTGGAGAAGGCATCATCAGGAACTGCAATATTGGGATTTTTCTCCACATAAAATGTAAATTTTAGCAACTAGGAACTTCTAAAATCAGCTCATAATCAAGGCCCTCTCGAGCCATGCCTATAATCTGCCACAAGTGCATCTCTATGAGCACTTCATATCAAAAACACTACCCCATAAAAATTGAATTTCCCAGTTGTTGCTGTTTATGATATTTTGGTTTACATTGCAGAGCAGACAAATTACAAGGAAGTAGATACTTCCCAGATGAAATTAAACTGGAGGGGCACTCCAGAAGCAAACCAAATGCTCTCCACCTACAAAGGGGCATTCACTTCATAAGAGAAGAGCTAGACTGAAGTAGACCTACCTGTAAAACAAAATTTGGGGTTATCAGAACTGTGTCCATCTGAAAAATTATGCTTATTGTGTTGTATCATCTATTAATGTGAAAATAAGCCTAGGAGCCACAGAGTCACTATACGAGTTGAGGACAATCCTCTAGACTCATTCCTGGCTGGAGAACTCTCCAGTACTAAAATCAGACATGATTATCATGAGATGGAACAGGTATCTTCTGTGTTTGAAAAACTGGGGACATTATGTTTGTAATTAAATAAATTATAATTAATAAATAAATAGTGTTAAAAGGAACGATTATTTTCAAATTCTATCAAAAAGAAGCAACATTAAATACCTCTTTCTGAATAGAAATAGGATTCCCATGAATATGTTTCACTGAAAATCAGTTAGAGGCTACCTGGAAGGAGATGTAACAGACATGTTTTCTTCTGTAGCAGAAATGAAGGTGAGAATAGGAACATTTGTCTTGTCAAATTCTTTATTAACAAAGTACAAATTAGGGGGCTAAGAAAATCACAGCCTGCTTTTTTTTGTAAGACCTGTAAATATTTTTTGATTTTCATGTGCTTTCTGCCTTTGAGTCTTTAGGTAGTATTTGCTTAGCATTTTCAACTTTTCTATGTTTAGACTCTTTATTCAATCATTTGTTTATTTTTAAATGACAGTGGATATCATGTAAATAACCAGTACTAGGAGCTATAATTTTACAAAATGGAAGCAAAAGTACAAATTTAAGTACTGTTAGTGAGTCTCATTATACAGTACCAAAGAGCAGTCCCATGCTGTGGCAGCCCAAAGCAGCCCAAGTGGAAATCTCGAAAACATAAGATGGGTGTGTTGGCTCCTGGAAAACTTTACAACACCCACTCATTTCATTCTAAGATGAAATTAGAACCTTATGTGAGGTGTTTTTTTTCAGGACATATTCTAAAAAAGAAGCAGACTCATGGGTATCATAAAACAGAATACCATCAACTGAACAGTATTTCACAGAATAAGTGCATAATTTTAGTTACAGTATGCAAAAGCAAATATTTAGCAAACGATTGCTTTGATGGCTCACTCACAACTTGGAAATATTCAGCCTAGATCTGCATTTGACATCTCTATGCACAGCAGTAGGAATTCTAAAGGCTGTGTCATTTTCAGCTTTTTTCAAAGAGCAAGAACCAACATTAAAAGCTACAGCCAGCCAAATTTAGTGCAATAACCCATCATTGGTTTTATTTAAATAATTTGATTCCAGAATGGGTGCTTGATCTAACACAAATCGTAAAGTCATAATATTCCCATGAACCAGGAAATCTCTTCCTTCTTACACTCTATTCAACAAACTTGAGTGAACTTTGGAAATCAAATATTTCCTAGTTAATATAAAGAAATGTTTGTTCCATAAGCAGGAAATATAAGCTGAATATGGGAGCATTACTGCAGGGTATTCCAACCATGAGTTCCACACCAACACAGTACCACTCCAGGATTGCAACTGCATCCTGAGTTGAGAGAGGTTGGTCTTATAACTGAGCAAGAAATAAGTGAACAAAAGACTGAAAAAAACCAAAATAAAACCCTTTGAGAATAGGACTGTATCAATAGAGCTTATAAGAGATCAATCACAAAAACAGTGCAGAGTGACTGTCCTGAAGAAGGAGCATTACTTTGGTTCAGACATGTTAGAGCTACCAAAGTTTCAAAACTGGTATTTCAGAAGTGTTTCTTAAATTCTTTGAAATACATCATCTGCACCTAAAAAGGAGAAGATTTCTTTGAGAAAATGCGAGAAAGACATTTCTTGTGGCCTTGGATGTCAACCTATTCTTGATATAACAGAGGTTTGCAATCTTAAAAAAATCATACAGGATATTTTTGGTAGCATAAGAAAATTTTTTTAAATTCTGGTAAACATGTTGAGTAATAGTTCAATGGTCAGGCAGTTACTGAAAGAGGTAAGCCAGACTTAAAGGATTTAACTTTTCTGACAAGTGTATTTCTTGTTAAAGTTGAAATCAACTTAAAATCTTTTAAAATGACAGCTTAAGCACCCCAGGATAATACAAGTATGTTCTTTTCAAAGTCTGACAACGCAACTCCTAATGTTCTACTGTTTTTAATAGGTAAGAAAACAAACTGCACATCCCAGAGACAATTCATTCAACTATTCTGTGTGTCTATTTCAGCTAAATTATTTTGTTACATTTTTCACTATGTACAGATTCCATCTTAGATTTCTATCTCCTACTCAAGCATCTTCTACAGGCTTCCAATATGGCCTTTCAGTTTTAAAACTTCATTTTCTTGTAAAACTTTATGGCTCCATGTGGAACATATTAAATTTGCTGCCTCCGTATTCTGCAAATAATTTCTTATTGCTTATTTTAATTGATCTTTAAAAATAAACAGTGAATAAAAAAGTTGTGAGTTCAACATGTCTAATACCCTAGCAATTGGGTTAATGAACTTCAGAGAGCTGCATCAGTCTCTTTTGGCCCCTGCTGCCAGACCAAGTGGGTTCTGTTCTCTCCTACCCAGAAGCACTGAGCACTTCTCTGTACCAAAACTAAGCTTTGAAATGGCTTGTCTTGTTCTCTAAGTTAGGAATAAAAGCAAACCCCAGTAAAACAATTAGCTTGGAACACATCTTGTGTATGTTTAAAAATACTGTTTGTTGACAAATTCCAAAAGGAAACTGTTGCTGTGTATCTTGGTCAAGTAGTGTTAAGAGGGACATAAACCAGACAATTTGGTAAATCATGTTCAGCTGTAAAAGAAAAGTTGTCATATGTGAGTGATGAAGTGCTACTACCAGAAGTATTATCATACTTCACTTTCAAGCAAAGTAATTACTGTCTTTGAAAATGGCAAGATGTAAGGGTCTTTTAATATTTTGAAGAAGTAGCAATGAGTGATGCAAAATTAGGGCTGTCCCAAAAGCAAATATTCAAATTACTAGAAAACTAGCTTAAATTATCATTAAAGAAGTAAATCAAAATAGATAATTTTCAAAGTGACAAAATTATATTAAAATGCAGAATAGAAGTATCGATATGCAAATCTTCAGCTACAAAGAGTAGAGCTTGTTAGCAATTTTGTTACGAGCCCTTTCTAGTTCATCAGAAAGACCACAGTAAAAACTATGTTTCCTATATAAAAATGCTTCTCAAATTGAATTTCTGATTGGAAAGAAACACGTGCAAAGTCCAAGAAATGTTTATGAGATGTCGAAAGCTCAAGATAATTGTGCTTCTCTAAATTGGAAAAAGTAGCTGGATCTGGACTTCATAATATAGGCAAGTGCCACCAGCCATAGGTGATGACAGCTATCTGGAGATATACTCAAAGCTCTATGCTTTCTACAAAAAGCTGAACAGCAAAAAATTCTTGTCTCTAAACACAGTGGTTAAAATCCCATCCTGTGATGTGGGGAATCCTGTTCCAAATCATATCGAGTCAGCCTACCTTCACCACCTTTTTCTTCTAAAAACAGGCTGCCTCAGTCATTTCCTTATTTAATGAGTTTAACTTTGTAAAGAACTCCTTAGCTAGAATAGAAAATAGATAAAAGATGTAAAGGACAGCCTCAGGTATTTGATCCTTACTATAATGCATGTTTGTTGATAAATTCCCCAAAGTAAATTGTGAAACACTTGTTTAAAAATAGTCAGATTCGCAAAAGGAAAACAGCAGTCTTTGTAATAATTGAAGGGTCAGGGAAAGCCTTGTATGCCTTTTGGAATCCTGACACTTGTTCAAGTACATTAGCAGCATGACATTAAAAAGCCACGTATGACAGTACTGTCATCTTTAACATTTCAAAACATATATTTCAGAGACTTCTACAATTATTCACAAATGTTAGATGACAGGATTTCTCAAATGCTTTTCCATAATTAGCTATTTTCCTCCACCATCAGGGAAGGAGAATCAACAGGGTAATTGCAAAAAACTGTACAGTCCTTGGTCCTGTCACATGGATACTTATCAAATATTCCACACATATCGCTTTGCTGAAACCTGTTTCAGGAGGCTTCAGTGTCCTGGACATCAGTGTGCTTCAGTTAACAAAGCAGGAATACTTGGAAATTCAGTTCATGAATTCTGGAATGATATATATTGTCACCAGATGTCAACCACAAAGGTACAAACACTCCAACATGTTTTGTAAATAAATTAGAGAGTTATTCTAGGTTTCAGGCGCTGCTCTATTAACTTAATATCATGTTTATCTCTTGAATGTTTCTTTTATTTCATGCTCTAAACAGTAGATAATGAAAATATTGATTGTACCCAAATTGAACAAATACGTGATAGAAAGAGAAATAATAAATTTTAAGTTTCATGACATACCATCTTACCCATCATTTCTAGGAAGTTTCCTTTCTTAACACTTGAAAACTCTTGCTGTAGGAGTCTTTTCATTGAATATAGGCTTCAGTTTGCAGGGATGTGTTTGCAAACTGGCCACTCGAGAAAGGTATTGGCAAGGTAAAAAGTTTGAAGAGAAAACACAGTGTTCTAGTGAGTAGCCCTGGGCTTAATTAAAAATATATTTAGAGCTTTGTTGGAAGCTATTGCAGCCAACTGTTTTTTGGAGTTTGTACAACAGGGATTCAGTTGTTCCAAAACAAATTGAGAGAGGCACTTGTTCATGTTCAACACTTACCATATAAACACTGGATACAGTCAATATTTAACAGGAGCAATGCACCTAACACTTGCCAAAGTCTTTGTGTGCTAAGTTAGGCCCCCAGGAAGGCCTATTTTAGACATTAGGTCATCTGTATAATGATGGAAGTGGAGCAATCTTAACTCAGAGCATTTAATTTTCAAATTCATCTACTTGGGTAATGGCTTGGAAGACATAATGTGCTACTGCAAGTTTTCTGAATAGAGATTTGTTTCAATTCTTCACTTTCACTTCTAGTGAAATCACTTATTGCAATCATTTTCAAAAGAAGCTGGGCAGGGAATAGTACCACAGAAACCTACCTGCTCATCAACCTAGCCAGTCGGTCACTGTTCCAAAGCAACATGGTTCACATCTTCAATACTAATCAGCCCGTTTCCTAAGCCAAAATCATGTGGCAGTTGAAAGGAAGATGTTGAGTTTAAGTGTAGTATTGTTTTAGTTGTGTCGTGGGTTAGCCAAGACTTGACAGACAGCCCTCTGGGCCAATGCGCTTCTCGAAATTTTACATATTTAACCCCCACGGAAGGC
>VWZQ01000597.1:40607-65306 GCA_013397015.1 Myiagra hebetior | reverse complement strand
AAGACCTGGTGGCAGAGGAAAGCCTACGTTCAAGCCGAAAGGGAAAATGTTTCATCCTTAAAAAACCCATGTAAAAGCCTGTTGTTTTTAGCAGTCACAAGGGCTGTGAGGGCTCATGAAAAGAGATGTGTTACACTGTAGCAGAGGATGTTTAATTGTGAGCAAATCTGCAAAAAGTGGCAGTTTGGAAACCCACGCAAGAAAGGGGAAACCCCTTTTTCCCCCTTTCCCAGGACTGTGACCTGATTTTGGGAAAAGGGAAAACGGGGGGTAAGCTCTGAAAGTTTGTTCTGTTCTTGACCATCTGGGTGTTAAACTTTTTTTCTTTCTTTCAAGTTGTATGCCTGCGTCCGCTTTCCTCCTAATGCTTATCTCACTGCAAGGACATCGGGGAGGGCTAATGCCCATAGTTAACCCTTAAACTACTACAAGTTGTGATAATTTAAGATTATGAAACAAAGTTTACATGGAGAGAGAGCATTTTTCATAGATTAGCTGGTCTACCCTCTGGTATTTGGGCCTTTATGATTGCATATCTTCAATATTTCTCTGTAATCATGAGTGAAACAGAGATTGTTTCATGTTTTCAAAGAAAGCCAAAATTCTCAAGTAATCAAAATCTAAGGAAAAACATGATCTTTAAGTTTAAAAAGAAATAATTGATTTGTAAAGGTTTTGAGATGATTTGCTTTGTTTTGATCTTTTTGTCTTGGTGCACTTGCTTGTATTTTGCTCCTCTTAATTTCTTCAGCTACAAAACTCATGCACCATCTTGAAGTTTCCACTCTCATTCCATCCTTTGATCATACCAACAGCAAGGACCAAGCTTGAAATTAGAGCTGAGTCAGTCCCTTGGAGACGACCAGGTAATTGATGAATATGAATTAAATTCTTTACCAGTCTCCATTCTACTACTGTTGGGGTTTTGGCAGCTCTTTATATGAAAATAAGTTTGTTTACTTCAAAGAATACGTAACATTTTGGGTCAATACATCTTCCTTCTCTCGGGCCTGGGAGTCAATGAAAAGAAGAATTTGTTTCAGTCTAAGCAGTAAAATTCAACTATTAACAACATATACCCAAAATTATTTTCTAAGTTTCCAATGAAACTTATAAATGGGATTTTTTAAATATTATTTTTAAAAAATTCAAAAGATAAAACCTTGTCCCTAAATTAACTGACAAGCATGATTAGGATTGCAGTTTCCTAGGAGAAAAGTGTTACTTAAAGTAGCACAGTTCCATAAATGACACTAAATTACTGAAGTGACAATCGAACAAGAGACCCTTGGGTCAAAAGTATATAAAAATGAAGATAAAATATTACTAAAAAATAAGGTTTAACACCTCTTGGGTTTGAGGAAGCGGGGGTTGTTTAACCTGGAGAAAAGGAGGTTGAGGGAGGACCTTATTGCTCCCTACAACTACCTGAAAGGATGTTTTAGCACGGTGGGGTGCGGTCTCATCTCCCAGGTAACAATCATTAAGAAAGGAAGAAATGGCCTCAACTGCACCAGTGGAGGTTTAGATTGGATATTAGGAAAAAGTTCTTCACTGAAAAGGTTTGCAGGCATGGCAAGTGGTGGGATCACCAGCCCTGGAAGCGTTCAAAAAATGTGTAAGTACGGTGCTTAAGGACATGATTTGGTGGTGCATGTATCAGTAGTAGGTTAATGGTTGTACTCAAGGATGTTAGAGATCTATTCTGACCTTAATGATCCCATGATTCCATATTATTTTCAAATGCAATGTAAGATATAGGAAAATAATGACAAAGGACCAAATAATTTAGCTAATATGACATAAGTATTGTCAGGATAGAATTAGCAGGAGTATTACCAGGTATAAAATTCTGAAGTCATTTAGAATTTTTTTTAAATATGTTCTTGTCAAAAGAAAGGACATTTTCTGATTGAGTGTGCAATATTTTTTCTTAAGCAAAAAAAATTGCACCTGTTGCAAGGAAAGAATTTTAAACTATTACATCACATTGTATTTACAGAAAATTTTGATACCCTCTCTCAAGTAGTCACCATCTCCAGGAATTTATTTCCTTCTGGTGTTCCTTTTTTCATTTGAAACACACATACAGAGATGGATAAAAACTAAACTGTGTACATTAGCTCTGTGTATGAAACCTAGTACTACAAAGGAATTTCTATCACTCTGCATTGTATGTTTTTTGACAACTTCTGCACTGAAAATTGGGGTTCAATCCCTCCATGGACTCTTGAACTGATTGTTCAAATTTTAATCAGAGGCAAAATAACCTTTCACAGATCTCCAAGCCTCTGACCAGCCAAGGGGTATGCAGAGGGCATCTAAATCAATATTTCCCAATGGCCTTTCCTTGTTCCATAAAAATAAGCATATTCATATGTGGCTGGGAAGTTTTCTCTGTCAAATTGGCTTTCCCAATTCTACCTTGGCCCTGACTAGACTATCCTCCTTTCCTTCTCCCACTTCATTTGTTCTTTTTACTGCTGTCAGGCTTTCCTGACTCTCCATGTTCCTCTGCAAAATGCAGCTGCTTCCTTCTCTCCTCCACACCAGTAAAATTGTCTGTCCTCTAATTTTATCAGCCAGATACCTTACTAAAATTAATGTGAAGAAAGTGAGAAAATTTTGAGAAAAGACTGATCTGAAATGACCTCAGGCATATGACAGGAATTTTAATATGTGCTGAACATCTATGAACATAATGCTGATTCTGTGCTCCTGCTCCATCTTGATTTCTCATTACATTTACTGCATAAGATTTCATGGAATTACTTGACTCTGTAAGAAAATGTTCATATTTGAATGATAACTCCAAAGACAAGAATCTAGGTAGATGTCTAAATATCACTGAATTTGTGACTATGAATGGTTTCATGGAAAATTAATATTTTTTTTACAACTTTTGCATGAATAGAGAACTGAAGGTTTTCTAAATGTTTTGTAAATACATAGGTTTTTCACATTGCCTTTACAGGTAGTGTTACAGGTACTTGTACTGGGACTGGCTGAAATGATGCTAACTGATGTATTTAGAGGGACTTGTATCAAATTGTTTTGAATAACTTAAATTCAGGTTTACATATTTAGAGCTATTTTGACTACTTTTCTGACTTTGCATCTCCAGGCATCTGCTGCATTGCGCGATCTTTTCACATTACCTGAAGCAGATTGAAATGTCAGCTTCAGTAATAAGACATGCAGAGTTTGTTGAGGAGCTGCAAAGTTTGGTTTGGCTCAATTTCTGACGGAACGAGATCTTCAACTGCTCAAGACTGTGGGAATCCAGAGTGCAGGGAATATTTCTCTGCCTCTTTTAGAGAGAAAAACCCGCCTGGACAACGTGGTTTTTGACCTTTATCCATGGAGAAAACTCCCTACCATCTGGGAGGAGCTAAAATCTACACAGATGTGAACTAGGTGATAGAATATGATGTAAGGATGTCACAGGGTGAAGAATTTAGAAGTTTTAAGTTTATTAATGTAGTAAATAGATAAATAGTAAAAGTTCCAAGATGGAGGAACCCTTGTAGTTTTTATCTCCGTCTTTCTTCTTCTAGTCCTCCATATTCTGCAGCAAAGGTAGTTTAGGATGATTGAATGAAAAATGCTGCAGTTCCGGCCTGCGTGTCGGAGTGATTTACTGAGCAATGGATGAAAAGTAAAAATATCTGTCGTTTCAATTTTTAATTGGATAATTTACCTGTAAAAAGGCTTTGGAATCTTGATAAGCAGCCATTTTCTCGCCTTCTCTTGTCATGTTCTGTTCTTCTGTGTCTTTCTAAGCTGATAACACTAGAATAAACAACTATCTGAAGAAGCAGTTACTGTGAGTTTGCCTCGTCCGTCTATCAGGTTCCTTGCAAGGACTTTAAAGGGCCTCTCCGAGCAAGAGAGGCTGATTTATGGCACTACCAGTGTCAAAGACACTCTCTCGTTAGCCATGAAGTTGTGTCTCCTCTAACATCTCATGCTGCTTTGCACAGCCTGTATATCTTGCCACCGCCTCTTTTCCTAAGCTATATATGAAAATTATTATCCCTGAAATCCAGAATATTTTTCTGCAGTCATAAGTGTGCATTTAATCAAAGCAACAGGTTCTCTTCATTGTAGACTCTTTCTAATCTTTGTGTTCTGATTAACAGTCCACTCTAATCCATTCATCTCTACCAGAAGGAAATGGAATGAAGCCCCTTGTATTTTATTAGACAGTTAGCAGTAGAGGAAAAAAATAAACCCTTAATTGTATAGACGAAAATTTTATTTTGCAAATGTCTATTAACTGCCAATTGTAAAACTGTAAGTATTTCTTGACACCACTTTTAGAGTGCACTTCTTGGAAAAGCTGATTTTACCTCAAATGCATAGCAACATGTAGGAAGATTTGCAGCATGGAATTGGTTAAACATTTGCTCTTTTGAGAATAGAACGCAACTATCTTTAGACACTTCAAAAACTCTTTATACTCTTTGTTCTAGTGCACATCTAGTGCATCTTTATTCTAGTGCACATTAAGTATTGGGTTTTTCCCTCAGTTCCTCATCACATTTTATTGGAATATTTTGTTGGCTTTGTTCTTTTCCCAAAATCTCCTTTGAATCTAGCTTTTAGTAATTATTTCAGTCAAAAATAGAATTGAAAGAAAATTATCTTCAGACTTCAGTGCATGCACAATTTTAAGTAGAAGTGTAGGTGCATTCTTTTTTCAAAATCTGATACCATCTACTATGGAAACATTTAAATTATATGAATGTTACCCACAGAGGCAGATAGAAAAGCAAATAAATTTTGCAAATTTAAATTCAGAAGACTTTTTTTGTAGAAAAAACTTAAAGAATATCTCACAATATTGTAGCTGGGAAGAGGATATCTTACAATACTGTGTCTTAGATAAGTAATCTAAGTACTAGGTGCCTGTGAAGTTGGGATTTTAGCCTATAATTTTAGAGCAGAATTACTCTTTTTAGTTGTTCTGCATGGCAAGATGGTGAGTTTGGCTCTCATTCAGGCTGATTTTAGAGGGAAAATTAGTTACTACTAAATAATATATGAAAATATTTGAGAGTTGGGAAGTGTATTCATCAAACAACTACTGAAATAGAGTATCATCATAGCAACATACAAAATATCTGATCTTTCTGCAAGCTCAAGTGTGCTTCTTAGGGCCCATAAAAGACCTGTTAAATTTTAAAATGTGCTACTTCATATTAATACACTTATTTAAAATTACTTTGCCTCTTGTCTCTGAAATTCAACAAATTATACCATTTTTGAAATAGAGTTGCAGTTTATGTTTGTAGATTACATTTTTACAGTGATATTTCCATCTACGTCATCCTTGAACAACATTAGCTCAAAAGCAAAGACCAAAGCAGACATCATAGTATGCCTTAATATTTAATAAAGTATATATCAGGAAAAAACCCCAAAACCCCAAAACCCCAAAACCATCAACAACAACAAACCAACAAAATGGGTCATAATTCCACAAAGTATGAGTGGTCACTTATCTGTTAGTGACTGTATTTTCAGCAAATTTTCCAGAACAGCAATATTCTGAATGGTGTTTCTGGCTGTAGCTCCAGACAAAATTTGTAAAGCATATGGACAAAAATGCTTCTTGGTCTTCTTGCTCTACTGTCTACCAATATTTTAAAGACGGCGAGTCCTGCTTAATATCTCACTGTCAATATTTTCTAATATTGCACTCACACTGGTATTTAAAAGCAAGCTGTGCATTATAGTAGTCTAACCAGCTAAGTTTAATGTCTCAGAGAGATGTACAGATCAGATAGATGAAGACTTCTACTAAGGTGCATTTAGATCAGTGATTACAAGCAGCAAACAAAATAATCCATGCAATGACCATAAGTGTGGTCATGCAGCAGACTAGGCAGGACTATGATCTCACTGCAGGTCAACAGGCCTATCTGTACTTACCAATGTGTCATGAATCTGAGGTACAGGTCTCTCCATGGGACAACATGCTTTTATTTCTGCTCAGGTTGACATACACAAGCTTAACCTCAGAGCTTCAGGTGACATTTCACAATCAGGATTAGGATCATCTAAAGATAATTTTGTTCTTCTGATTTGCTCCTGTATTGTGATATTAATTTTCTGCAAGAACACAATATAGCTGCCCCCGAATAAAGCTCCAGTATCTTAAGGTGTTATATATTTACTTCTTCATTCAAATAAAAAAATTCTACTTTCAAAACTAATTTTTTATTATTTTATCAGTGCTGGTTTATTCAACATATCAGACCCTACAAGTAGAGAATAGCCTGATTTGAACATACAGTAAATTTATGGGGTTGTGAATTTCCTTCCTGGAAATAGTAGCTCATATTTCTCTGGCTGTATGTCCTCCCTGAATAGTCAGGGAACTCCCACTACTTTTGTTGCATTCAGTTAACATTTATTACACTGAGGAGTATGACTATAAACTCTTAAATGTAAGCTGATTGTCTGCTTAGGCTAGGCTAAGTACATGCATAAATTTGTTCTTGATGTTTCCACTTAGGTTTTTAAATAATGTCAAGTTTAAATAAATAAGAGATGAAGATATAAATCTGTGAAATAAACTTAATCCTATAATATTTCATACACCATCTATAGCCAAATTTTCAAAAAAGAAGAGAAAGTATGTTTTGTTATGTCATATGCTCCTTTAAAACCATATCCTCTGAAGATCTGTAAAAATTAACTTTGAAGCAGAATAAGAACATCAGGGCTTTTTATCTAGAGGAATGTATCTACATATGAAGATGCAAGGTATAGAATGGCTCATCAGGGGACAGCTGTAGCTGGAACATCACTAGGACAAAGATGTTGCCTGGCTGTCCCTAGCTGCCCTCAGCGAAGGACGCTGGCCCAAGTGAACCCTGGACACCTCAACCAGCTCAGGTGCCGTAGGCGAAGCGAGGCTGATTCTCGCAGACGAAGGGCGGCTCCACACGAGGAGAGGCAAGGCGCAATGAAGAGGCGAGGAGGCAAAGGGTTGCGAGAGGGGGTCTCCCCGTGAACTCCTTTATTGGGGAAGGGTCGGTAGGCTCCTGACAGGAGCAGGGTCCCTAGGAGAGAGCCGAGGGAGACTGGGGGTGCACAGCTTTATAAGGGGGTCAGACATGGGAGGGGCGCCGGATAGCGAACCAATAGGGCATCAGACAAAGGGAGGGGACAAGAACAGGGGACAAATCGAAAAACAAAGGGGGGGTCTACAGAACCTGCCACTCAAAGGTTGATCAATCACTCCACGCAATCGTTAGAATCTTCCAGAAGAGTGGGCTGGCCCTAGACTTCGGTGCTGCCCATAGAATCCTCCTCCCAGGAGGAGCTTTCATCCTCAGGGGCGGGGTCAGAGGCGGTGTCAGAGTGACAGACAGCTGCCACACTTGGAGCCCGTCCCTCCACACAAAGAGATTCCAGACAGTATGGTATTTGGTTAGAAGCAGTCTTCTGAATGTTTCAACCTGACCTATCTATTCACTAATCAAATGGTCACTTAGAAATCCTTCTCTTCCCCCATTTCATCAAGCAATGTTTAGGAGCTGATGTGCAGCCTTAGCAGATAAGGAAACAGTGATTACTTGGGTGGGTATCTTGTTACAAAAATTCCTCTAATTTTTTAACTAACTTCATTTTCCAGGTTGGAGATGTGAACTTTCAACAGATGTGAGAATTAAGTTAAATGAATGAGTATGTATTATCTCAATTACAGTGCCAACAAATTATTTCTTCTTTGAAGCTCAGCACTTTTCAGCAACATTAGTGGATACTGGCTTCTGGAACTGAATTGTTTTTCAGCACCAATGGACCACCCCTTGGCTTCTCAGACTGAAAATAATTAAGTCAGGGAAAATACTGCAGCCTGCTCAAGTTCAGGCTGAGGGAGCTGGGGTTGTTTAGCCTGAACAAGAGGAGGCTCAGGGGTGATCATCTGTTGCTCTCTACAGCTATCTGAAAGGAGGCTGTAGGAAGGTGGGGGTCGGTCTCTTCTTCCAGGCAGCCACTGACGTGGCAAGAAGATAAAGCCTCAAGCTGCACCAGGAGGTGTTCAGACTGAACACAAACTCAGGAGGAATTTCTTAATGGAAACAGTTGTTAGGCATTGGATTGGACAGCCCAGAGATATGGTGGAGTCATCCTTTGGAGGTGCCAAAGAAATGACTGGATATGGCCACTTAGTGCTGTGGTCTATTTGACAAAGTGATGATCAGTTGAAGGTTGGACTTGATGACCTCAGAGGTCTTTCCCAACCCAAATGTTTCTGTGAATCTGAAATGCTTCATAGTCTGGAAATCAAATGTCATAGATAAAGAATTTTCAATTAGGTTGTCTCTTGAGAGTATTATGCTTTATAGCTACTAGCACAGAAGTTAATATAGGCAGCTAAGAAGTATGTTGAAAAATTAAAACAGTTCCAGAAGATAATTATATTTATTTCTCCTGATCAAGAATGCACAGATTGCACTCTGGAAGGCACTTCATGCCAGACTAGCTAGATTAAAGGAGGCTTCTGCTGTTATAAAATTAATTACCTATTTGCTTAAAAACTGATTCCAGAATGACAGCTTGGTTTTTAACCTTGTTTTATAACCAATTATCCAGTGAACAATTATGTACACTGAACTATGAAATATTGCTTGAAAGAGGGAAGCTCAACGATTGAGTTACTATGCAGCACAAAGTTATGCTTTAATGTTAAGCTGAGTTTAGCTAACGTTCACCCAAATATCTTCATTAACCCAAATCAGGATGACTGATTAAACTCTGCCATACATATACTGGAGAATTTTTAGGGACAGAAATATCATTTATTTCAGTCTTCTTTTTAGTACAAGGTATATTTCCTAGCTGAAGCTTCCATATTTTGGAGAAATATAAATTATTAACTCTAGCAGAAGGCCAGGATAAGAAATAAATCAAAGTAACTGTTACCTCCTCTTTAATTTCCTTCTTAATTATATGGAGAGATTTTCTTATCTTTTTCACCTCTCCTTTAGCAGAAATTCCAAGATCATCTCTGGTGGAAACTTGTGAAAGATGGAATATGCTTTGGTTGCCCTCCCCCACTGCAGTTACTAGATTACCACCCTGTCAGATGTCATAAACTCAATGTATCTTAAAATACCACTATGGACATTATTGGAACAATAGGCACCCCAGGCTACTTTAAAGAAAACCCTGTGGTAAGCCACAAATATGCTACATAGTCCCATGAAAACAGAAGCCAAGGAACACAAAAAGGAAAGAAAAGATGGTTTTAATTTAACAGTTGTAGTGCAACCACTGCAGAAATAATTGGCTCTTTGCATGTCTGTATGTGTATACATTTTACATACCTTTATATACAAAGCATATTTCAATTCTTCATCAAACACAGATGTTTAGTGATGAATATGAATGGAACAGGAAGCAGAGAAGTGATGCAATAGGTCTTCTCATAGAAAACAGAATCTTGTATACATTTTGTTTTTGTAGATATGCCATATGCCAGCAACAGTACAATATCTGGGTGTCACATAAGTGTTCTAATGATTAAACTAGCTCCAAAACTGAAAAATTCCTTCATTAGGAGAGCAAGTCTCGAAAGTATATTTAGTACATTATTTTGAATTTAGAAACTGCATGACTACTTTTCCCACGTCACTGAGAAAATCATCTGCGTCCTTTGACATATATTTCTATCCATTTTTTGGGTCATATCTTCAATGACTTTTGCCTGTCATTTCATCAGTCAGAACTTCCCCAGATTTTTTCATGTTCCTCCAGATGTCAGGAATGCTGCTTAAAAATTGGTGCCACATTTCAGCTTAATTTCAAGCTTTTGATACTGAAGAAAATTTAAAAGATTGCATTAGCAAAATGAGCGGTCTGACTGCTCGATCCTTGATATCCTGTAGAATTCTTTAGTGTGCTTCAGCTCAGCTTGCCAGTTGGTTCCTATTCCTATGGCCCATTTGCTCTGTCATTGTTTGTCCTACCTGTGCTCTAGGTGTGAGGGGCATCCACCCGTGGCTCCAGCAAACTCAACATCCTCCACAGATGGATGGAAAAAAATACCATTGTTATAGCCTTATCTTCTCTGAACTTTTCTTTTGGTCCCTAGAGGCCTTATTGAAAGCACCATGTTCTGCTGCATCTGTAAGAGGGATTTATTACTAGTTTTCAATGCTTTTCCTAAGTAACTCTTCAAACTCTGTCACGCTTTATATATTTGCATTTAATCTGTAATGGTTCATGATATTTTCTGCTTTTTTCATTTGGATTTAAACTCAGATTTTTGAGAAGTACTTTTAATTCTTTAACTCTGTAATCCTGTACTTTCTGTTTAGCCATGGTGGCTCATTTTGGTCCCTCTAAAGGCCCCCCTTTCTCACCAATCACTACAGTATGACCGTAACAAATTTTTAGGAACTAAATGTTAGTGAGTGATAATACACTGTGCTATACATTTAACATAAACATGTTCTATTTCCTTGGATTTACACTTTACAACACTTGAAATTAAATTCTAACAAGTAATGTTTTACTGTCAAAGAGGAGTCCCAGTGTATTTACGCTACAACATGAACATGCTCAATAAGAAATTTGCTTATGAGCCACAAGTCTTTACAAAAATAAAAGCTTAATCCAAGTAATGAACTGTTGTTAAATTACTTCTCATATTTTTCTTCATAGCATAGGGAGCCCAAGTAAGCACGGCCTAAAATACAACCAAGGTAAAAATACTGTAAAAGCATGAAAATATGGAGGTATAGGTTGTCAGACAGGTAGATATGAGATAGTTAAGAAAACAAGTCTCCTAAATCATTCTAATGTGTAAGAAAAATCTTGGGTCTAACAGCCTAAGAAGTTGTAACCACACTGGGTCAGTTGATTTAGACTACTCTAAAACTGACCAGCAAGGGAGCTAAGAGTCTCTCTAATAAAAAGCCTTACAGTTACTATAAATGCAAAGTAATTCTTTCATCCTGGAAGCAGATCTTTTTTCAAGCTGATGCTTCAAGCCAGTGCACAGTGGCATTTAGTCTACCAAGATCTATTTTCCAATCAAAGTCCGAATTTCTCTGCTTGGTATGTACATATATATCCCTGGTATACTCCAGATATAACTAAGTTCTAAACTAATCCATGGTCACTGCCTGCTGCGCCTGTTGCCCCTCCAGCTGATCGGAAGTCCTCCCTGTTGACATACTGGTCTGTCTTCCTCCATCTTTCTCCCTGAGGAGAGGATACGGCCTCCAAAATCCACACAGTCTCTTGACACAGCCTCTTTGGCATACCCAAACCACTAAAGGATGATACATAATATCTAGTCTCCGAGGGCTTAACCAACCTCTCCTCAGAAGCGTGTCACTGTTATGCAAGCAACATGTGAGAACCTGAACACTGCTAATTTTGGTCATTCCCAGGAAAGATTCTATGCTAGCACATTTGTTAAAGAAATACGTAAAAGTCTTTCCCTGTTTCTTCTTTCACTTTAACATGATTTTAATTTGTGTAATTTTATGAAAATGAACAGGGAAAAAGTCCGTTGGATGGCTTCATGCTGGCAAATTTATGTCAAAAGCAGAGTCAAAGCTTTTAGAAGCCCAGTTGCTTTAAAAGACTACACAGAGCTACTCAATGGATGTTGGGCAATTATGGGATAATCTTCAAGTTGCTCGTAGCTAAAAATTAAATTAAACCCTAGAAGCATAAAAGAAGAAATGAAAATCTGACACAGGTTATTACTGTATTCCATCTCATGGTTTTTTAAGAACTTCATCTAATGACTATTTAATGTGTGAGGACGGCTCAAAGTTATTTCAATGGGATTGCTGTCATATGGGGGCAGATGTTGGATCTTTGGCACAGATGTAGCAAAAAGATGTGTATTTCCCTTTGTGCCCTGGAGACACAATGCCTCAGTCTTGATGCATCTCTATATCCGTGCCTAAGCGCTTCAGCTTTTTATGTGCATTGTTCAAGACTGCGTGCTGAAGAAAAACTTCATATTTCATAGGCGTATTTGTGGGTAAGCAAACCTTTTTACTGATATGGAGCTCCAAAGATTTGGATAGTCAAAACTGTATTTCTCTCTAGCCTTTTTTCCTCCCAAGAACATTAAAGTACCAACATATTAGAAGCTCCTAAAATTTCTTAGGTATAAATGTAGCCATCTTTTCAATTTTGCTATAAACATAAAGATAGGCAGGTGGCCTATTTCTTCTGAAATGACTTAATTTTATGGAAATCATCTACTACAATCAAAGACTTGTGCCTGGATTTTCGAAACTGTCATACAGTTTGAAAACACAGTGTTCACAAAACGTCTTTTGTAACCACTTAAACCAGAGGTATTCATACTCTTGTTGTTTAAAAGAACATCCAACCACTTTGAGTAACTATTCAAATACCTTTAGAAGTTTGGTCTTTAGACATCTCTCATGTTGGGAACCAACTTCTCATTTATAGACTTAAGATGTGTCTCTAAAGTAAGCTACCCCAAAACTGATGCATCTTGGATGAAATTAATTTTCTTTTAAATCTCAGTCCTTGGTCACACTTCTGACCAGCAACAAAATTATCTACAATTCAGGTGTAAGGAAATCTAGATCTCAGGTCCTGCTGAGTTTATAAAATTGTATCCTTTTCCCCTCAATTTTTTTACGCAAAAGACACACCACAAAATGTAGAGGCACTTCTATCTTTGACAAAGACTTCTTATGACTCTGTCTACAATGATACATATACATTCAGTTTATAAAGTTTGCATAAAGTTCAAATAATAATTATTTTAGCTATATTGCTCATAACATTGTCATTGACAATGTGGTGTTAGGTCATAGGTTGGACTTGATGATATCAAAGGTCTTTTCCAATCTAGTTAATTCTGAGATATTAAAATGTAAGCATATCTGAAGTTCAACAACACTGCAAATCTACCAAATTAATATTAGACATAACTTATACAGAAACACTATCTCTGTAAATTGGTGGGATGTGAATTGCACAGCGTCTCCATACATTTTAAATACCAAGGAAAGGAACAACTGAAAGATCAGTGGTAGACAGCCTGCTCAAAGATTCTCCTTCCTGAGAGCATACAGATAAAGGACAACTGTAGCTACAGGCAAAGCTTCATTCACTAATGTAATGTAGGTGGGAGATGTTAGGCTACATTTCCATAGACACACTAATTATCACCAGCTAATGATGTCTTCCTTGGAGATACTCATCAATGTCTTTTTCTACTTAATTACTCTAAATTATTTAAGGTAAACTTGATTTAGGACTATCTCCTGATAACTGATTTCTTAATTTATTCACAGCTAAATGATGATTTAAAACTTGTTAATAATTACTAATTTTTAATAACTTGACTTTATTGAAAGACATATTCAAGTTTCAGAATTTGCCTGCTAGAACACTTAATAATTTTTTCAGATTACATTCCCACTATATTCTTGGTTATCAAAATTGGGAAGGGAGAAATGGTCATTAAAGTTTTTATTGTGGCATTGTTATACACATTTTTTACTACACATTCCTTAACTAACCAAACTATTATATGCATTTAACAGAAGCTTCAGTATCTTTATTTAAGGCACTACTTTGTCTTATGTTTTTCAACACATGCAGAAAATTTAATTTAAATGTAAATATTTCTCATTTTTCAGTTTTAACTTGTACAACAGTGTCACAAATCTTTTTTAGGTCAGGTGCTCAGGAAAGAAATACTTTGACATGGGTAAACACAAAAAGTAAGTAGAACTGAAAATTTCTGTAGTGAAGATATTTGAGCTACTTTTACATACATAGAAAATGCTGGGAAAATGGGAGGACCCAGACTACTTAGTAAGCATATCCATAATTTTAGCCAAATATGAATGAAGCTTTACATAAAAGTACCTATTTCTGGTTGCATCTGTGTTTTAGAAATATTAATTCCTGTGCCCTTTGGTTTCTCATGGATATACAATATATAAGGAAATGAATGCGTAAGGCAACTCTTTTGATATTTTGGACTATCTCTACTTACTTTAATGCTAGTGCATAGTGGATGGAGAATCAGGATTCCAAAGAAAATATTCTATGACCTTCAGATCTGAGTGAGTGTTGCAGACAGGCCCATTATTCCCCCAGATATAAGCAATGAAAACAAACCAATACTCAACTAAGATAAACCCTTTGACTTATCAGTCCCACAAACCTACAAGAAAAAACCTTTAAGGCTGCGTCTTATAAACTTTTTCAAATAATTTTTAATCTATTCCATTTGAAGATTTGCCTGAATCAACACCAGAGGAAAAACAGTATCATTATACCTAAGTATTACACAGACCTCATGAAGCAAAGATCCTGGGCAGGGACCTGACAGAAAAACTATGGAATCTGTCTGAAGAGCTGTGCTGTAGGTTGAAAGCTGAATAAAATTCATAATTTGTGATTTGCCATTTCAGTGTTTAGACTGGAGCAGAAAGAGCAACTTAATTAGTCAATAAATTACTCTTCATCACTTTCTGAAATCTGAAGATAACCATCAGGGGAAGTGCCAAATCCTGAGCTTCAAATTAGTGCAAAATAACATATTTTTAAGTCTTCCAAGCTATATTTATTGGGTTGTTTTTTTGTTTTTTTTTTAATATTTGCTGCCCTCAGTCACAATGTATTTACTTTTTCATAAGGGCATTATCTGACAAAAGACCAGATCTGTGAAGTCTGTGCAATTCTTTGTCCTACTTCGAACTCCTGAAGTCCAAACTTGGAATCATTCCGTGCACAATGAAATAATAGTGTTCATGGAAACTTGTCTTTCAACCATTTCCAGATAAAGAAAACTGCTTTCCCATCCTTTTCCTCCTTAATCTTCAACTCTTACCTTCTTTTAATTTATGCTTCCTTCTCAGCTTCTAGAAGCGTCCTACATGAAACAATTATTATTCACCCTCTTCCAAGAATGTTCAGTATACCTGGCAAAAAAAAAACTGAAAAAGGATGGCAAAAAACTCTAATATATGCAAGAAATATTCAACATTTATACTTCTGAGCAGATCTATAAAGTCAAAGGAAAAGAAAACTCAAGATTTTCTTTTTGCACCATTTTATTTTACCACGGAAAAAAAAATTGTGCCCAATTAATTTTTGTCATTAAGGTCTATTTGGGTTTTCTGTTATGTGTGTTAATGGAAATAAATACTCCCCCACATCATAACAACTTATTGTTATGAAAACTGATTCTTCCAAACAACCCTCATTTAAACATTTTTTTCCTAAATAATTTGATATAGGATAATAGGATTTAGTTCTTTCTCCTGAAAATATATCTTGCTGAAGAACTATAAGAAAAGTTAAATTGTAAGTTTGACAACCAACAGACATATTTGCACAATGATCCTTCTGAACTAACTGACTATATAAGCAGTTAAAGTGCCAAAGGGTATATTCTTGCACTTGTTGTCATAACAACAGAAAAGATAATGTGGAATGTGTGTAAAGACAATTTCAAAATATTTGAAAGAAAAATTTGTCTGCAGCTTAGAAGAATAAGTGAGCTCCCTCCTTATGCACTTGGTCTCAGATGCAGGCAAAACTTTTTTAAGTTAAAAGCAGCACAATATTTTTTGAATGGCAGTTGGTTTGACTGATTATAAATTTATCAAGAAACCTTACTTCCCTCTCTGTAAAAGACAATGATTTAACTTTCCAGATTGTCCTCAAGTCAGCTGTCAAGCACTGACTGCAGAACTCAGGTACAGACTAGCTATCTATATTGGTCAAGGTCTGGACAAACAAAGGAACTTCCTGAAAACTTCAGCGTGTTTTAAAATGTGGTGACATTGAGGCAACTCTGCAGCACTTTTGCTGGAAGTGAGTTTCATTGAAGAGAAACTTTCATACCCAACCCACTGTTTTACAACTTGTCTTTAAAAGAGAAGGAAGCAATTTGCAGAGAAATGAGCAGAGGCTGCAGTCAAGCCAAGTATATCTTTTTAACATGTCAGTGATAATCTTGAAGTGCCACAATATGATTAGGATACAATCAGGAAAACAAGTAAAAAACAAAATATTCCCTAACAGGCCTACACATGCCTATGCAACAAAACATGGTTGGAAGAAAGATTTATTGTTGATCAACATTTTTTATTATGGACCATATTGTGCAATAGATTATATTTTAATGTAGTTTTCAGTACATGGACATCTATATATCCATATCCAGTAAATACATCTGTGTATGTGTATGGTATAGGTATGGCTGATCATATGGAATTTTGAATTAGTGCAGTTCCACTGTCATTTTCTAACTAACTGAAAAAAAACAAATTAAAACATACATGACTTCATTAAACAAAGTAGCTGTCTGGAATGTCTTTTCTAGCTGTCAACACAGTTTTCTACATAAGTAACAGCATCTTTGTACAACTGAGCTAGTCAGGTATGCAGTGCTGGGTGGATTGCTTTGAGATCAAAGCTGCAGGTCTAAATAGAGAGCAAAGTACTGACTTCACAGTTTTTGCAGTTATTATGACAAATTGCTCATAAGCTAATAGATGTAGATTTAGGATGTGTGGTACAAAAAAAAAACCCTGCAACATCTGAAAGGACACTCAGACTTCTAACATGCCTACCTGCCTAAGGTCATCCTCTGGCTAGTTTTTGAAGGTTAAAAAAAAAGACAAAATACACTATTGATTTGCCCACTGATTAAAAAAATACTGTCGAGCAAATGATCAAGTTAAACTTTTGAACACATCATTTTCCTAAAAGAGCTAAGAAGACATCTGTGTCAAAATAGCAACATGAAAGTTTTGCCCGAGGCTGGATATATCTTTCCAGGATGAACATCTTATGCTTAATGAAACAAGGGATGTACAGAGGAAATAAAAGTAAATATCAGAATTGCTATTAGACAGGATCACTAAGGTTACTAGCAGAAACAAAAAAAAAATGAAAGATAGAAACCTAATGCATTCTGGAAACTCTTTTCCCTATTTCTTTTCAAGAGAAAAAAGAAAAAGAAACAATGAAATATTCAGTTGTATTTCTGTTATACCAACACGTAGGAAAATGCTCATAAAGAAAGCTCCTTCCTGTAACTGCCAATGAAATGCTGTGTCTGAGCAATAATGCCACCCATAACTTCAGGTGTTGATTTAAGACAACATGAATATCCCTTTAAAGTCACTTCATGTTCTGAAAAATGTCACTGTGTATGTGTGCCTCACTGAGCATTATATCAGTCCTGTCCCTGAAGGTGTACTGTAGGGGCAACATAACTGGAAACATTCAGAGTCTGCCACTTTTTCTCAAAGTCGCCAAGGAAAGGATAGCTCTGATTTTGTTTTGCATAGAAGGAGGAAAAAATCCCAAATTTCAATCATTTATTTGGAAGATATACCATATTTAAGGAAAAAAGTAGAATATTAATGATTGGAAAAGCTTCCTGTCTAAAGCTTATCTACCTAATTCAGCACCAGCTGCAACACAATGAAACTAAAGCCAGCCTTCTGCAATTTCTATATATGCTTTAACCAGCAAAGTGTTAAGTAGTTACTTACAGAAACAAATACTGAGTCAAATTACACTAAGCAATGTTACAGTTAAGTATCACAATGAATTTTAGCCTTGTACACATTGTAAAAGGTGCTTTAAATGTTCGTGTAAAAAACTCTGCATGCCTAATTGCCCTTTCTATAAGCATTTACACTGACAGGAGAAAAAAAAAGTGCTTTATGGGACCTATCACAAGTAAGTCCTGCAGATTCAATCAGCCTCTGCAACCTGATTATAGATACCCTGAAGGATATCAGTAAACCCTTTATTTGCTTTGATAAACAATAGGTTGTATCAAAACACCTACAACACAATGAATTGCTTGGCTTAGTCTTTGAAGAAATCTTGAGCTTGAAAAAAAAATAATCAAGATTACTTTTAAAAACGTAACATCATTAAGCAAATCCTTACAACTAACTGTTTTCTCCAGTACAGAAGCAGAATAAGGTGTTCTGGTCTTTACCTTCATATTAGAATGTAGCTAAGTTCATACTCCTGTTCAAGCACTGCGACATCTGAACTGACAGTGGCACTAGAAACTACTTTCCACCTAATTAGGATAAGACTTGCAAATACAAGGTTTAAGAGGTTAGCCTACATCTAATTACCAGTTTTATAATTCTCAACGAAAAAAAGGAACATTTCTTAAGTGTGCTGCAATGGCATTTTCCCTATAAAATGGTGGAAGACATTTGAGAATGAATGGAACCATTAAATAAACCTCTTTTTCACCTGTAATTTAAACAAAAGTAAAAATAAATTAGGTCATCTGGAGAGGTGACAGTTGATGTTCAAGCTGACTCTTTAGTGACACCAGTGGAGGAGTGGTTCCATATAAGATAGAAAGGTGAGTCAGGGAAAAGACATTAAATGCAAGTTTAAAATGTTTTATTTTAGAACAGGTTCCTGTAATAAACTCTAAAAGGAATATGAGAACTTATTTGTTGCTAACTTTATGCCTCTTGCGTACCATTTTCTGCTTAGCAACAATTGCTGCAGATATTGTCAGGTTTTGTCCAAAAAAACCATCATAACTACTTTAAGTATGAAACTTTCATAATAAAGGGATGAAATCTCAAATTCAAAGTATTTCCATGTAGGCACAATTTTCATGCTGAAAAACATTAATTCTGAAGAATTTATCCTTAGATTTTGCTGGCCACAAAGTTCTCTATTCAACATACCCTGGAACCCTTTCTCAATATAAATAGATAATAGCTGGACACAGGGTATTTTTCTCCAGCTAATAGAGAGCTCACACAACAAAGCAGTTTGTAAATTATTCTTGGAAATGGACAGCTTTGTAGCTTTTGTCAAAACAGGGCAGGAAAAATAAAATTGTGTGCATTTTCACAGAGAAACAGTAAAAGGAGTGGATGTGGAACATTCAGTATATGCTTCTGACACTATTTAATTTCAGGAGAGAGTTTTGGAGTCTGGTCATGAGAAAGTCATGAATAAATTACTTCCATTAATCAATTGTTAAGAATTGGTATGTAAATTACTATGCAAACTTAATTAGCTGCTTCTCTATTTTTAGTATTTAAAACCCCCAGTTTAATAATATATATCCTCTTTTCTTTTTTTTTTTTTTTTTTTTTGTACAGCAAATTAAAGGAATTATCTTTGTTAATATTTGATTTGGCATGAAAATATTAAGGTAACCATGACAACAGTGTCAGTAGCAATAAATCAGGTGAATTATAATAATGGCAATATGCAGCCAATGGAATGTGAGCCTTTAAGGGAGCAGCATGTTCTGACCCAGTATAACTACTATGAGCACTCCCTGGCTTATGCTTTCTTTCATTTCTGATAAAGTGCCTTATTCCCAGAGGTGCTGCATGTAATCGAGCTTTTAATGAAGTGGGGTGAGTCAGAGATATGTATAACAGCCATTCAAATTCATGTAGATAAGAAAGAACACACTGCTATAAGGCAGAGTTTTGTACTTACGTTTTTGATATAAGCCATTATGGACAGAAGAATTCTATGCTGTAATAGCTGTAGTATTTGAGTACATTCAGATTGGTCAGGACTTTTATTAAAGTATACTGTGCTCTATCAGAAATACACTTAATAGTCAAACTTCCAAATCTCAGGAAAGCAAGCATTTAAAAGAGGTTCCTAACACTTCCTCACAGGCAGTGAGTCCCAGGATCTTTGGTCTGTGTCCCACTCGTCCCCAGTCCATAAAATTCCCTGATCATTGTTCACCTTGGAGAAGATTGAGGGACTCTGCAACACCTTGGATGGGGGCAGTGGAGGAAAGGTGGTAATCTCTTCACTCTGGTGACCAGAAATAGGACACAAGGGAGAAGAGTGAAGCTGCATCAGATGAAGTTCAGACTGGAATCTAGGAACAGGTTGTTCACTAGGTGGGCAGTCACAGCATGAAGCCTTCAGAGTTCAAGCAGCATCTGGATGATGCTGCCAGTCATATGGTTTAGTTCTAGGTAGGTCAGAGAGCAACAGGGCTCAATGACCTTTATGGGTCCCTTCCAGCCTGAGAGATCTGCTATGATTCCATGACTATTGCTTGCACAGGCCCAAGTGGGAAAGGACACAACAAAAAGCCTTTTGTGGATTTTAGAATTTTTATTTTTGACTGCTTTGAATGCAAGGTTTCAGTATCACCACAGTGTAATTAAATTTATTAAATTCCAAAGAAACTTCTCTTGGTTTTTTTTGGTTTGTGGGGTTTTTTTGGTTTTTTTTTTTTTTTTTTTAAATGAGATATGGGGAAAATGTGTCCAGCTTAATATTGTCTTCAAATTTTTACAGCCATGAGTTGCAACTCATTAATTAAGTCTGACTGTTCATTAATGTGGTAATAGCTTGCAAAGCATATGATTCTTCTAAAGTTAGGGAATAACTGAGGAAAAAAAGTAAACAACATTTTTTTTCTTTTTGGCACCTAGCAAACTGCACAGAGAAGAAGAGCGGCTTTGTCCTGCCAAGGTAATGGAACTGAATAGCCTGGTAGACAAGAAGACATTATTCTGCAGGGGAGCAGAAAGCCCTAAATTGCCTTCATCCCACACTCTGACCGTCCTTGTTGTCAGTCACACAAACACACATACATACCCACCCCTACTGAGCACAACCTCTTTGACTCTCAGACAAGCGGAGTCTTCTCCCTTTTCTGCACAGACAAAGATGGGCAACACACAGACACCTGCACAGACTGACACTAGATTCTACTTTTCAGCTGCCCTGAAACAACTTGAAATTACTGAGGTAACTGCTGATTAGAAGGTCAGTTAAGTATTTAATATATGTCCAGCTTTTGATCTATAACATAACAAAATAAGAATGAAGGCATATCTAAGAACTGTATTATGGTTACTTGCCATCCTGTTCAAGGCACTTGTTGAACAAAATACACAATATTACCTAAAAAATAATCCTATGTCAAATGAAAATTTCCTACTTTTCATAAGGGAAATACTAAGCTTTAGAATGTAAGAATGATATTTCTGGGTTAGAGAAAGTTTATGGCCTTGCTTTTTATAAATATTTTCTCATCATGCTTTACTAGCGTATATTTGGGTTACATGACTTTTGGTATGTTTATAGGATGAACAGAGACTAACCGAATTAATTTGTTTTGTATTATGAAAATAATTTGTATATAAAAATAGGAAATTTGATAGGAACAAGCTAGTCACATTCTGAAAGAAAATCATGGAACTTCAGCTGCAGCTGGTATGCAGAAAATTAGACACAGGGCTGAACTTTCTCTCATATTTTAAGGGAATTTCTGAAGTTATTTCCAGATATTTTTTTGCTACCTTGCAATTGAATGCAGGCCATTCCTTCAGAGGAAGTCTCTGGACTTTAGATTACAGTTCCTTCATACAATAAAAGAAAAAACCCACCACCAACAGCAACAAAAAAAACCCCTATGATTTCAGTCAAAGGGGTTTCTCCAGCTTTTATTTGACCATTTTTCAACACTTTCTTTCAGCTTAAATGACATTAGTGCTAGACTAATTTGAAGACCACCCCCTCTTCCATCTTCTACTTTCACCTCATATAGGGACTTAGGCCAATAAACAAGATGACTCAGAGCAGTTTTCTACTTTCTTGGTACAGGAGTGATTGTCTGTGGGAGAGTGCATTTATGCATGAGAAAGGGAAAAATGATCCCAGAAAAAGAGGAGGAGGATAAAGAGGAGTAAGATGCATCACAATGCCTTTACAGAATTTCAACTCCAAGAGAGTTTGCTGGTGACTGAAATGTGGGCAATGGTATCCAGGCTAATCTATACGTAACAAAGCTCATGACTATGAGGTTCAAATCTTGTCTTTAGTTACAAAACACGGAATTTCCATGTCAATCCAATAAAACAGGATGGCTAAAAGGCCAAATCCTCCCAAAGAAGAAGACACACAGGTTTTAATTCTCTAGTGAACTCCAGTAAAGTATAATACCCACAACAAGACTGCCTACCAATATTCCTGGCTCTGCATTTTTAGGCAGCGAAGACAGTCGGCATTCCACACAGCAGAGCAGAGGATAAAGTTCCCTCAGCAAATAGAGCTATGATAACTGGAACTAAAAAAATACAGACATGGAGAAGCAACACAGTACAGGCCAGGGCAAGGCTGTATTTGGTTTATTAGCCCTCCAAAGATGGATGTTCTTTGTTGCATGCTTCAGGAAGACACTTTTTTTTCTTTTCCTTCACCTTACTCACCTGTCTAAGACTCATAATTACTTTCTCACACTTAGTCCAAAGCACAGGTCAAAAGACTCACTGCTCTAGTTTAGCAAGCATGTCCAAACAGACCAGAAAAGTTAGTACATGGGAAAAGGAGAGCTCTTTTTTCTAAGTTAATTGATTTTGCTGAGCAGGGATGAAAGAAAGGGGGGGAATTAAGAACATGATCATTAAAAAAGCCAAAACAGAAACAAAACTAACAGAAAATTATCATTAATTGGGTGAACACATCCAGGTGCTTTAAAGTGCTTGCGAATAGCTCTTAGTCCTTCCCCCAGTCAGAGGTTTTTTAATGTTTAAGAGCATTAACCACCTTTTTTCTGGTAAGATATTTTAAGATTCCTTTTTACCATGTATCCATATGCTTTTTAATGTGATAAGCTTGCTTTTAATTTTTAGCATTGAATTCATATTTTGCTTGTATCAGTAACAATTTCTCAATTTCTTACAAATTGTTTCCACTCAACTGGATCCACTGTGAGCTCTCCAGTTTTGTTCTTTCTATAATTTTTTATATTTGCTCTTTTAGCTTCCCAGAATTTCACCTTCTCTTTCTACTGTATCTAAAAGGTCAGTTCTTATAAGAGCATAGCACTCTGTTTTGTTTTGCGTTTTTCTTTCACAAGAAATATATATTTGCATCAATATAAAAAGATTTAAATAACTGTTACCAAAGAAAGGTTTTTTGGGGTTCTTTTACATGATTCAGAGAGAAGAAATAATGTTGAACTATGGAAAAAGGATGTGATATTTTGAGACAGTGTCACCCTGTTCCGTTGTCCTCTAGACAGAATGACAAACTTTGTCTGGGATAAAGTGATGTCAGTTGGAGAGAAAAAGAAAGGGGGCATCTACTTTGTTCCAGATGTATCATCATGTTCCACCTCATCTTTAATATATACTTGCCCTTAGGTGCAAAACGGGAGAATTTCACAGAGGTCTCATTTAAGGTTTTTTTCATTTGTCAGGAGCACTGGACAAACTCTGAGTGAGAACTACTATTGTGAGTAAGATGAGCAGAAGTTATCTCACACTGCAGTTCAAATGGGAATTAAGATAATTCATCAGAAACTGGATATCCAAAGTATTCGTTTTTCATGACATTTCATAATGTCTAGTGGAACCAAACAATCATGTTTCTTGATGTTCTTGGTACTTCATATTTAGCACTTATTATAATTTGATGTTTAAGAAATAAGGTACACCGGGGCGGAATAGGTTTATCTAGAATTCTGCCTGAACATATATTTTTACAGGATAGATACGACCACTTATACATCCTTATTCACATATATTGACTGATTGTTTAAGTCTTGATTTGGTATCAAGACCGATACAACAATATTCTTTATGGGTATTTCCTTTCCTTCAAGTTAAAATATTTAGTATTTCCTAATCTGGTCTTTATTTGGAGAAATCTAGAAGCAGAGAAAAAAATTATCAAATCTATGGTACAAATATATAACATGTATATACATATGTATACAAAACTTAGGTGAAATCTTCCTGATTGAAGATGAAGTTTCACACATAGAAAAGTTCAGAAAACTGAATGAGTTCTACAAAACTGCAACTCTAAACTGCAGAGGAACCAAGATTTTTTTAGCTACAGGAAACATTTGACATTCATTATTTTTGCCATATCCCGCCATTCTTGGCCTTTTCAAAGAGCTCAGAAGAATTTGTATTCATAATGATAGTCTGAATGACCCTACTTGTAAAAATAAAATCATAGAAGAAACAAGAAAGCAAATATCATGTTTTCTAGGCATGAGACTTCTGCAATACAGGAAGGAAAAAAAAATCAACATGAAGCAAGAAATGTCTCTGTGATAAGATGGGCTACAAACAAAGCTTTTGTTCTCTCTTTTTTTATAGTCATTCAGTAGTGTATAGGCGCAGAGTCAGCTGCTTTGGTTTATATTTGTTTGGGTTTTTTTTTTTTAATCCAGTGATCATGAAAATGTGCATGTCATTAGGGCTAGCTTTCAAACTATAGGGCCATTTTATTTTAAGGGGAACTGGGTTTTAATAATAAAATAGTCAACATTTTTCTAATGCAGCTCCAAAAAAGATTTTCTAATGGAGCATATTTCTACAGAATTAGGTTTGTACTCATTTATTTCATAAAACTATATTTTTATGTTATTTTCAGAGTACTAGTTGTCCCAATTTTACTTATTAGGAAGTGCATGAATTACAGCCATTTATTTTAAAATTCTGTTTTAAACAGTATTTCCAGCCCTCTAACTAGGTTAGGAAATGAGTGAATTTATTCCCCTTCAGGGCCTGAAACTTTATAGCAGACTTCAAATGGAAAATATAAAGAAGTCTCAAAAAACAGGACTTTACTGAAATA
Organism: Myiagra hebetior; assembly: GCA_013397015.1. Taxonomy (NCBI): domain Eukaryota; kingdom Metazoa; phylum Chordata; class Aves; order Passeriformes; family Monarchidae; genus Myiagra; species Myiagra hebetior. Next base: position 40,676 of record VWZQ01000597.1, on the reverse strand, counting down.
AAACTACTCATATAAGAAGCATTGTATATGTTGAAACAGTACCTGGACTGAGTTTGGTCCTTCCACCTC
>VWZQ01000597.1:0-37312 GCA_013397015.1 Myiagra hebetior | reverse complement strand
GGAAGGAAGGAAGGAAGGAAGGAAGGAAGGAAGGAAGGAAGGAAGGAAGGAAGGAAGGAAGGAAGGAAGGAAGGAAGGAAGGAAGGAAGGAAAGAAGAATCAGTCTTCTCTCTGGATTGTCTAAGTCTCTCAGCTGCTGAGTATTTTACAGCAGCTACACCAGAACAGGTCCATGACTATAGCACTGACCTTGCCTTTAGGACCAAGAGCTCAGTTCTGCCAGGTTCTCTGTATTCACTTTTCCCACTGAAATTGGTGACCATTAATAAGCCTCTTAAAAGTTGCAAGCAAAACTGATAAGACAATTAGGCAGTAACACACATCCAGCTATTGCCTATTCTCATAAGGTATCAAATTTTAGTAATCAGTAAACATTTTGAACATAGTCTTTACTCAAAACCCACTAAATGACCTTTCAGCCCTACAAAATTACCAAAGGAGGTATTTTTCTGATAGGGCCTCTTAGCTTCAGTGTGTAGAACACAGTGTTACATTTATTGCTATGAATTANCCAACCTCACCCATTCTGTGATTCCCCTTCTCCTTTTGTTGTTAATCTGTGCACAGTGACCACAAACTACCAGAACAGGCATTTTACACAAGAAAATACATCCTGACAGTGTTTCCTGAGGGACACAATTCTTAACAATACGGATAACAAAACCCTCAAGAAATTGTCATTAAAAAACCAAAACCTGTGATTCACCACCACTGAGATTAATACAGGTAAAGCAAACAGAGAAGGATTGGAAACATTTTTATATATCTCCAGTGCTATTCTTCATTAATCAGAGTATAAACAGCCTAGATATGGAAAGAGAAGAGCAGTTCAGAAAATATTCAATCACCAACATATGAGGTTCAAATCCATATATTTACAACGGTAGAGACTGGTTGTAATGGCAGCAATTTTTATAAATGTTTTTTTCTGCAATAATATCAAGGTTTTTACAAAAGTTTTCTACTCTTATCAGCTAGACAAAAATTTCTGTGTTGGCAACACCTCCTCCTCTAATCCCTAGTTTTACCCTTACTTACGAAAGCAACAATTTCAGGATGCAAACATAATTGAAAAAGGTAAGAAACTGAAAAGAGACAAATTACTTGATTTGTTATCTGAAATCTTTAATGCTGTTAATATCCAACAATTATTTATGTCAAATTCCAAGACATGGCTACAACCTCCATTTCAGGAAGTCCCTAAAATTTGAATTATTAGTCTGGGCACATCTTTTCTGGTGCTCTTAAGTATCTGTTGCTGTTCACTCCCAGACACGTGAAATGTGCTGCATGTCCTTGTAGTGTGATTCATTAGAGATTTTATTATGAACTCAGCACACAGAGATTTCAACAATGACCTTGCTGTTTTACCTTCCCAATTCCCTCTGTCCCTATTCCTCACCGACAGATACACAGCACCTCCAGTTTTGTGTCAGATTTCAGGAAGTACTAGAGGATGCTTTTCTCTCTGTGGCTCATTGCTGTTTGCTTAAAGCCTACGTGACTAGTACCACCTCTACAATAAGGCAAATATATCTAACAAGACCTGGTAATGAGATAAGACAGAGTCTAGTATGAAAATTCTTCTTTATAAAGCTTTCCAAAAAACTTTATAAAATTCTCTCTGATACGTGCTCATTCTTTCTTTGACACCAGAATTAACAGTTGTACAAGTAAAAACAAGTTGTGGGGAAATTAATTGGAAAGCTTGACATTTAAGTGGCTAAATATTATGACTTACCTTGACATCATATTTTTCATTTATATTTTCTTTCCATGAAACCTGAAGGGAGTATTCTTTATTCTTTTGCATTAATTATTTTCATTTCAACTCTAGGCGGCTTGTGTTTTGCATATTTAAATCTCTGCATTCTTTAAGAACGCCTTTAGCGATTGTTATGTTGCCATAACACAATTTAACCTCAATGATATTTTGAAAAAGAATCTCTGAAATTTAGGAAGCAAAAAGGCACACAGTCATTTTAGCATAAGATTGTAATAAAAAATAATCCCGTCAAAGTACGTTTTTACAAAAATCGCATTGGTTCCTATTTATTATATCAATTCACAGTAATTTTGAGGCAGCAGAAAGATGCAAAGTTAATTAACCAAAACAAGCCCTCCCTCCAGCCCCCCACGCCCCCCCCCAAAATAAAAATTGCTGGAATTTACCATGAGTCAGATCAGGACACTCTAGGATCTTTAGATAATTATTTAATCAGAAACATACACACACATTAAAAAAACCCAAGCAACCAACCAAAAAGCTTGTTAAATTCACCCTAAAACTTAGATGTGGTGCTCACCTTTTTTTCATGTGGACATTAATATTTCTTGGACATTTTTCAAACTTCCCACTAATTTATTTAACAAGGAAAATAAAACAGAGATAGGCTGGGAATCAACATGAACAGGCAATATTTTTTCAGTAGATTTGGCACATTATAAGGATTTAAAATTACATTATTAATCTTAACAGAATCTCAGAATGGGCAAAGTTAGGAGAGACCTCTCCTAAAGCTGATTGCCTTGGGCCATAACCAATAACACCCCTCAGGAAAACTTCTATCCAACTTCATCTTGTAGCTGGCAGCCAGAAAGCATGGCCTACTAAGAACTGGGTTTAAAACCGCAGGGAAAAGGATGGATTCCATGGACCATATACACCTGCAATTGTAAAGAAATATAGTTTGATTTTACTTGTTTAAAAATGGCCAAGAAACTAACATGTAGAAAAGTATTACATTCAAAGAATGCTATTTAATATGGCCTTACCCTCCCTTTATTAAAGAAACACCAGCTTTATGTTTGTTTCAACACTCCCAGCTATGCTTGCTCATGGCACAAGCAGTTTATATGATTACATATTTTGTCAACAGGACTTTGTGTCATTCACTGCACTCAGTGGACAAGGAGGTAAAATTAAAAGTACAATCAAAAATCAAATGTGTCTTAGTTGTCAAGTACTTAATTTTAGAAGCCAAATAACAGAGCTTTCACAGATAGAATGGATTTGAACAATCTAAGAATTAGAGATTAGGGTGCCTGACATTTAAAATTCTACTCTGTCTACTCTCTGTAGCTATTTACTCTTGAATAGAGCTTGAACTGAATATTCATAGAGTATGGTCCAGCAGGATATTGTTCAGTATTTTTTGCTTGCTTTGTTGTACTTTAGTGAGATCCCTGTCCCATCAGTAGCAAGAAGATTTACACACAGAGAACTATCATGTGTCCTAATGATGTTTTCGCACTAGCATGACCTTTTAACACATGGTTAGATCAGGTATGCTGAATTTGAAATGTCTTGACCCACAGTAAATATGCAAACTAAGCACTGCAAGGGAAAGGAAGGTTAAGAAAAAAAATATGCATGCAGTCACACGAAGCCAAGAGAAAATCCCATTATATTGTTTTAGAAACTCATTTGACTTCAGAAAAGAAAATTGAAATAATTTCCCAAAAATAATAGATAGCATTTAAAATTATGAGAATATAAAAAATCCTATGTGGTCTATTCAAAAGAGTTGAAGTTTCAGTTTGGGTTTGCACAAACTACTCCACATTGTGACTTGAATTTCAGATGCCCTTAGGCTGAAGTGCCTAGAACAAGCACAAAGGCCTGATGGGTTTGTTAGAGCCAAGCCAGAACATACCTGTAATCCTGTAGGTTTGGGAGCTGCTGTTTTATTCTTTATTGTTTTTCTCATATACCTAGGGGGCAATCATGCTCTAATAGAAAAGTCTTCTCTTGACCATTGTTCTAAAAGTTGTCAGAGTATGCCTGAAAACCTTGTTTTGCAGAGACAAGGTGCATGACAATGTAGAATTATTTGCAACTATGTACAAGGAAGTAGTCAATTTGTTATATTAGATGCTGCGAACCAATTACACAGGTGGCTTCAAAAAGTTCTGCCAACTGGAGACATTAATTCCTGCATTACTACCGAAGAGTTGTCTCAAAGCATAAAAGCCCCTGGCCAAAATATTTTCCACAAGTCTCACAAATCTACCTAAGGTTATAATTTAATAATATATATTCATGAAAGGTCCTAGACAAATTACTCTTTGACTTCTATGTCATACAGCCACAGACCTTTCCTATGTGGACAGTGCTTAGACATTAACTAGTTCTTACATGTAAATCTTCTTGCTACTGATGTGCAAAATACTCCAAGTATTAATTATTTTGCACAGAAGGATAGACTTCCAATTTTTTATAATCAAGGAATGCTAAAATCTCCTCTTTTGAGGTCTGTAACACCAGACACAAGTACAAGTCAGTCTTTGAATTCTTAGTAAAATGCATTATTTATCTGAATTTCATCTCTCAATGTTTTCAGTGTTTATCAGTAGATAAGAGCCTGAAGTATTTGAAAATATGTGCTGCAGGGCATGAGGCATCCTCAAAGTTTGGAAAGCATTTTTCCTCTGGTTGTTTTGACTTGGAACAGTTTTTCTTTCTGCAGTTCAGGAGCTTTAAAACATTAAAGTCCTGGAAAATGAATTGGTTGGTTCACTATTCTCCTTTGGTTCAGATGCACATCTGTCTCATTGACCTTCTCTGTAAAATTTTATGCATGGACAGATTGTTGTGGGGCAGAAATTCTCCTTCCATTTTCTCTTGTAAATCCTGGTGTGGTTAATGATGTTTTTTGTGGGAGGCAACCCCTTGGTTCATTATGAGTGCTGCAATCCAAGCAGATTTCTAACTTAAGCTGATGAAATTATATATGTTACAAAAAATTTTAATAATATAAACTGGAAATAAAAGAAATTAATAATCTAGTTCTACAATTTTGCCATTGTAACAACTCAGGTTTAACAGTCGTTGTATTTATTCAACCAAAATAAACCTACCTCACTAGTGATTTGAAATTTTGGAACTACTGTTGAATTGGAGACATCAATTTAGTATTCTTCTGTTATACTTATCCAAGTAGGTAACTTTTAAAGTGGGGAAAAAAATCAAGTTCAGTATGAAATGTCTTTTCTAATGGGCTTTGGAAGGTTGAACACCACACAAATAGATTTTAATTGACCTATTGATGAAATAGCCTTCCTCTATTTAAATACTTTAATTTATTAAACATACCACAGAACTTAATATTATGTCCAGGCAAAATTGAAGATTTCCATTAAAATATATTTGCTTTACATAGCGTTAGCTAAAAATTATCTTTATTAATTTTCTACAATTATTATTGTACTGCGTTATAAATTTCTTTGAGGTTTCTTGAATCTGAGGTTAATTTGAATAATTTCAGTTTTACCGCTCTTGCAGGTCACAAATAATGTCTCCTGGAAATTTTATACAAAGTATCTATGCTTTTCTGTGTCCTAACTGTTTGTATTTTGAAAGAGTAATTTCCCCCTTGAATTATCTGATGATGGATAAGCAAGGTACAAAATAATTAGAACATTTAATTAAATAAGACATGAGTCTACATCAGCCTTTATACTTTATGAGAAGCACAATAATTCAGATCCAAACGTGAATTTCAGTGGCAGATAAAACATAATCGTACAAAGATGTTTAAAGTAGTATTTAAACTGGTAATTGATGAACTGTTTAGTTAAGAAATTTAGACAGGAAAATATTTAATAAAGATATGTATCAAATATCTCTTCAACATTTCTGCACAAGTGCAGGAAATATTCCCACCCAGGCTGATTCACATGAATTTATCAGAAAGTAAGAAGTCCACTTATGGTCTTTGTCTGCATTATAAGCATCGAAAAAATAGAAGTCAAAAGTCTCACTTCCTAATTCAAATTTGCAGGCCCGTTTTATCCAATGCTCTAGACAACTCTTCAGGTTATCTGTGGTATTGAAAGTCAGCAGACTCAGTGAGAATGTGGCGTCCAAACTTGAATGCAATCTCCCCTGTGATCAGCCTGGAGATGCAGCAAAACATGGCCAGCATTTAACAAGTATTTCCAAGAGGAAGCACAAAGTTCATAAGAGTCTGAAGTATTTCATTTAGATTCTGCAAACATACAAAAGTCCCCAACCATAGGTACCTTCTATACAATCTATTTCTGGTATTAATTCTGAGATGACCAGGCATTTTTAGGGAGGCCCAAGCATTTATTCTTTTCATAGTGGGATCATGAAAAAACAAAAACAAAAACATCAACTCCAGGCCTGCTGGGAGGCAGTTTGTACCTCTTATACAGCTGAGAGCTGCAGGGACCTACTGTAGCTACCCACTGAAAGCACACGGAGTGATGACAAATTTTCTTCCGAAATGCCAGAAATGTATTGCCTCTATGACTTGGTCAAATCTTGTAAAAGTCTGTAGCTCATACCTGGATGATACTAAGCATTGGGGTGAGGGGTTGTACTGGAAGGAAATTAAAACTGTCCAAAGATTTTCATGTTTGTAAGATATTAACATTTAACCAGAGGCATACAGAACATTCTTTTAAGACATGGAAAATAATACTACCCAACAGTATCAGAAATGCTTGTGTCTAGTTTTGTTCTTCAGAGTTTTCTCTTTGATCTTCATTTTGTCTTTGTAGTTTCTTTCTGAACTGTAGTCCACGCTCCAGTTAAACCTGTTATGTTCAAGCATGATCTGCTATTTTAGCAAATGTTATTGTCTCTAATGAATTCTTGTCCTCTTCATTACCTCTCCACTGCTTATAAGGCACACAAGTCTCCTGCTCCTTTAATTAGACTCTCTTAAAAAAAAACCAAAAAAAAACCCCAAAAAAAATCACAAATTAAAACCACCACAAAACAGCTTGCAGATTTTTTTCTAAATTTTTTACTTTGCCATTCTCTGATGGTTTTTTATTTATTTTGCAGAAGTCTGCCCAGATGTTCACTGCATGTCACTGCTGAAAGAGGCACAGCCAGCTGTTACCAGGCACTATCAGCTGAAGACATGCATATATACATGTTCTCTTAATCTAGAGGTGGCCATCCTTTGGTATTCAGAAAGGCTGAAGATGTGACTACACCACTGTATGTGTGTACTCTGTTTTTTTTAACAGACTACAGAATGTGCCTCTGATTTTTCAGTCTAGTTTTTGCTGTTTTTTGCTGATTATCATCATCCATTACAATACACTCTGCACTGCAAAAGAAATGCATATTAAATGTGTTAGAGAAGCCCCCAAAATGCAGAAGGAGAGGATGAAAGATTGCATTAATAATTTTAAAGACTGTACTTGTAAAGAAACTAGTGTCAGACAAAATATGGTTTCTGGTGGTACTGTCAATCTGTGGCATTCCTACAAAACCCTGCACAACTCCAGTTCATCTCCTGGATCCATCTCTGTTTGCACTGTACTGTCCCTGCAAGGCCTGCATGGATAAAGGGATCATGCTATCAAATATGTTGCACAAAATCAGGTTTTATTAGGACATAAAGAAATCCAAGCAGTATTCCCAGAAGACTTTGTAATTCTGAGATGTGTCATAGTGTCTTAGCAAGATGAGAAAGGAACTTCTACTGTTCACTTCTCTTCCTGTAAAACAGGCAATATGGAGAGATTAGATGCTTTACTTTTAGGGAAACCTAAAACAGTACCAGAAAATGAACCTCCAGTTTCCAAACCGTAGTTTTATGCTTTGTCATCAAGTAAGAGTATTTTCTTACAATGCTTCTTCAAAGTCTATTTACATGAACACAATTATATTTGCAATGTTAATCAAAGCCATATGCCCTTTCCCCAGAAAACACTGCAATGCCTGAGGCATATGCAATACGCACTGTCAGAGTATATATTTCAATTACTCCTAAGGGTGACAATAACAGCAATAGACATAACAAGAGATTGTTTCACTTTTTGATATTTCATCTGTGTATCCAAGAGGTAGACATGTCAATTAAACCTCATTACTTTGTCCATTAATATTTCTGCATAACTCACTGTAAACAAATACTTTAGTGGTTATATCACTCAGGTTGAAGTACCTTATATTATTGTAGAGACAACACAAAGCTTCATTAAAAGCATATTTAATATCAAAACCCACATATGTTTGTTTGATCTACAAAAAAAATATTTACACTTAAACTATTTCCAAGTTTTTACTCAGCTATTTATTTCCTGCAATGTGTGATGCTTTGCCCTATAGATATTGTGTGTATAAGCTATAGTCTTATTTTTTCTTTTATTTTAATTGGCTAAATCTAAGATGTTTTAGTACAGGAAGAAAGATCTTTGAACACATACATACCTATTTTGCAGAGGTTCTTGTTTTGAAATATATGATTCATAAAGCAGTAAGAAATATACTTTGCTAAATTACTGTTCTTGAATAGCTCACCTACTGAGCGCTGAAAAAGGCAAGGTGTAAATTAAAGAGATCAAGGCAATGTAGAGAACAAACTGGATTTTCAATTTTCACAGAGGATTGAAAAAAAAAATGGAGGAGACAAGGTCCAAAGTTAAAAATGTAATTAAAAAAATAGAAATCTCCTATTGTAGACAGCATCTGTGGAGACCACACTAACCATTTTGTTTTGCTCCCAAGGACTGTGCGAAGAGTCCCCAGCATACAACTCTGGCATTTCAGAGTATTCATTCTGCTCCTTCCAACAGGTCTAAAAGAGTTGTCCCTTACTTTCATCCCACAAGAAAAAAAAACACAGCTGAAATGTTTACATACAAGGGTGTTTTGCTAATACAATTACTTAAGTCATATATTGTTATAAATAATTCATACATTTGCTGGTAAACTTGTATAGCACCATATGAGCATTAGGCCGCATCTACGTGAACAGTTATAGGTCAGTTTGCCAAAAGTAAAATCATTAATACCTATTTTTGGTACATATCTATTACAGTACATGCCTAGCAGAAAAAAATAAATCAGCATTTGGTATTAGGTATTTTTTCAATGTTGAAAATGCTTTTGCTAGTTATATAGTGGGTATGCAATCTTTCAAAGTGCTAAGGACATGCCTGCATATATGTGCACTAAAACCAGTTGTAAGATGTGAGTTTGGTCAGTGGAAAACCTAGTAATATTTGTTTCACCTTCTAATCCTTGGGTTTAGTTATGTGCTAGTTATCCTCAATGCAGTGGTTCCAGAATTGCCTTTTCCACAGTAGGGTACATGACATTGACCTTTCCTACTCAGCTGGCGGAGCTGGCTCAGCTGGACAAAATGTCAGTACTGGCTTTGTACATCTTTATTATAAAAACCTATGCTGCCTCTAAAGAAGACCAAACAGCACGGATATAAGGCAGGGATTCAGCAAGAGCTGGCTTATGCTCTGGTAGACTGGGGGTTCCCAAAATATTGGCATGAGTCCTTGCAGATATGCCTGTTAAAGTTAATGCCAGAGAAGTTCACACAGTAGATGAGAGAGGTCACATAAACTTGGGGGCATTAAAAAGAGGAAATGTTATCATTTTAGCATGTCATTTTTCCTTCCAGGACTCTAGGAAATAGGAATGGGATAATTCAACAGGCACAGAGAAACAGGTCTTCAGTTGAATATTTTATCATGAGTGAGGAATAAGGACACTATTCCAGAATGAAAGAAGATAAGCATGTGTGTGTCAAATCTAAACCAGAAATGGTCTTTGAGAACCTGAAGTGAGAACTTAAAATTGTGTTGGATAAGTTTAGCAGCCAGAATAACATGATGAAAGTGTAAGAACTGGAGAGGTAGTACCCACACTCAAGAGTCTACTGGACACTGAGAAGACAGCTTTGAAATTACCCTAGTAGTTTCCTGTTTGAAAAGGTCACTGAGATGAAGCACCACGTCAGGGATGGTGTCAAAGTTTAATAGGAGGACTTTAATGGCACTGAATCTGCTATTAAGCACAGCTGCAGTGAGAAGCTTCACACAGGAGAGTTCAAAGTTTCTAATTTACAAAAGCTCTTAAAGCCATTTTACTTCTAACCTGATTAGCATCTGTTATCCTATTCATTAAGCCTGCAATTCATGTCCTAAATATAATATGTTAAGTTTTAGGTGCAATTTAGGTCTACATTCTCAGTGCAATTAGATAGCAATAGCAAAGCTGCAAACTGGGGACTGCTTGTTATTTATTAATTCAGAGTTAACAATTCTCTTTATAGCCCAGCGATGGTAAGAAGACCAAGTATTTTGTTTGGTAAACTCATTTGTTGAGAGAGTGGTATGAAATAAAGAGAGAGATAAGAGCCTGCTCATCAATAAGTGACAGATATTTTATAAAAGTAGTTGTAAGAATGGCAAATACAGAACAGAAGTGTAGAAGTACATACCTCAACAACAGCACTCCATTTTGAAACTTCCAAGTGGCTTTAGTTGTAAAAATAAGGTCTGGTGTTGTGGGCACTGTCAATTTGTCAGTATAGCCTAGAGCTCAAAACATGAATTCTTTGTGAATTAACAATGTCACTTTCTTTCCAAGAGAGGTGTGGGTGGACTTTCAATGACTTGGAAAGTGAGAACAGTCAGTTGCATGGAGTGCAGCATTTGATCTATTTCTAAACTGTTAAAAATACTCCTTTTTTCCATGGACATTGCAAAATTTCTAAGTAGGTCTTTTCCTCAAAGGAACTGCAAGATCAGAACAAGGAGAGCACAAACCATTCTAGAAATTCTACCTTCTTGTCTATGCATTTGGGCACAATGTGAATAAATTAAAAGTGGAAATGTCATTTTGAAAGAGAAAATAAATTTTATGCCACCTTTAAAGACAGAATCAATTTTGAAACACTGTTTTTTTCAGAGCATTGATTCTCTTCTCTACTATTTTTATGCAAGTTCTTCTATTTAGTTGACAGTCTACATTTTATAAGATCACTAATCCTTCAAAAATGTAATAAGTGCTTACTATAAGAATTCTTGTAAGACTTACTTAAACAAATTTGTTCTACTTTTAAACAAAGGATTGGAAACCAATTACAGTATACAGATTCTTAGTTCTAAAAGAACTAAAAGAACTAAAAGAACTAAAAGAAACAGCTCAGGCAGGTGTCTTTCTGTCTGTATGGTTTATTATAAAACTATGAGTGTCAGATTTAAATTTTGATATTGCCCTTTCTCCCATGTTTCTATTTTATAATAAAAGCAGTAGTCAAAACCAGCTGATTTTCAGTGAAGGCCCTGATGGCAGCATCAGGAATATTTGGTTGCATTTGATAATTCCAATGAGATAGGTTTACCCAAGGGATGTTGAACAGCAACACTGGATAAATTTACCTAATAACTAGTTCTTGTTATAAACAGCAGAAAGAAGAACATCGAATTAACAAGTAACCACCAAATAAATTAGGAATAGTCAGTGGACTAAATGCCAAGATTAAATTCAGATGAATTTAATTCCAAAGGAAAATTCAAATTTCCAAAGGACAAGCCTTTGGAAACTGAATAGAAATTATACAAGGGTTAGAAAAAGCAAAAAAAAAACCCTAGTAAATGCTGTCTTAATTATGGGTGTTAGATCTGCCTCTCTGTAGTGTCTGCCTCTCTGTAAGTCTCTGAGTCCACATTCAGACTTTGATATCTCACTGGTTGTGGTGTACAATGCAGTCCAATAGACTGATTACTGGAAGAGGGCAAAGTGTAGGACTCCTGCAGCACCACCTTATACTGACTTTGCACCTGGCCTATTTGCCTGCAAGTAACAGTAACCTAGTAAATGGCCCCTGCTATCAGCTTATACAAGTGAAGAGATAAGTTTGTCCTCCGAGGATTCACCATGATCACAGAGCAACATGATCATCCCAAAGCCCCAAAGCAGTTGTGAGAATTTATCTTACTGACTTGTCTTTTCTTATTTCTCTTCTGAAATTGAGACAATAATAGCAATAACTATACTGGATAAGTCAGAAAAGCTCAGATTTTGATAATAATACATTCATGTGAGACCAACCACTTTGAATTTTTTTTTTTTTAAATCAGTATCTCTCTGCAAATAAAAGCCCAATACCCCTTAAAGTTTCTGTGAGTTTGGAAGAGACAGGCTGGAATCTCAAGACAGAAGAATATTTTCATTTTTTTGGTTGAAATGGCTATTTTTTCTAGTATTGATAATAATCTATCAAATTTCAGAAACACAACTCCGGTATTAACCTACCAGTATAAAAACAATTCAGCATGAGCTTCTATAGTCTCAGACTAATCTGAAAGCACACCAGAAAATATGAATCTCTTTTGAAATTCCATTCCTCTTCAGTCATTCTGGATATGAAACAACATGAGGACAAATTTTGCAGACCCTTGGGGGACAGTTTTACAAATTCACTTCCTAAAGATGAAGTAAATATTTGTGGGTACAGTGCTTCAGGAACCTCTTCCCAGAGCATAAATAAGTTAATGAGAATATGTAGCTGTACATGCAAATAATTTCAATCACAAAACTCACGCTAAAATTAGCCTGACAAAAGCTGTTTAACTGGAAATCTAGTTAATTATTGACCACAACATAAATATATAGGGATTAAAAAAAAAATTATTTTCTACCATTATGTGTGCTCAATCCCATTTTCTTGGAAAATTTAATATTTCTAAAGGGTTTGTTAAAGGAAACATCAGGGCTGAACACTTGATGGGAGTGTTCTTTCCAAATAAAGGTAGACAGAAAGAGGAACTGTGTTAAAATCATACTTATTTCTCAATAAAACCCTGCTCCTTGAGCAATGCAAGATGTAACAGAATCCTTCTCCTAGGCCTGATGTTACAAAATGTTTACTCCTGTGAAAAAAAGAGTGTGTTTAAAAATGTGTACTTACACATCTTTTTTGCTGTGTGGAGTTGAAATTACTGAGGAACTTCTGGCAAAGAGTTTTGATTTTGAGAACCTCAATGACCCATCTAAGCAGAAAGCATCAGTCTGAGCCCCTAGACTAAAACCTAACCTTGTGTCCTACCTCTGAAAAGCAGGAACAGCAGAAGACGTCCCAAAATAGTGTTAGAAACAGGAGATGCACTGAGATTCTTCCATATTTTCCACCTTCCCTCCATTATGGCAATCACACTTCAGGTACTTTTCAAGCCATACTCCCTGCTGACACTTCTATTTATTCTCTTTTTTATAATTTTGACCCATATGAAATGGGAAACTACTTAACAGAAGGCTTTCATTTCTACATTGTATGAAAAAGTGCTGCTTTACCTTTTAAACCCTCTACTTTTTGCCAACTCCAAGATCCTGTGCTACAAGCAGATAAATTCCTCACAAATTTTCTTCACATGATACAAAATTATGTAAACCTCTATTGTGCTCCTTCTGCATGCATCCCATTTGAAAGCTGTGTCTTTGTCAGTCCAGCTTTCCTGATGGGGAATTTATTTCGGTTTCTGGCCATCCTTCTTGAAAACCTCTGCACCTCACAGTCCTTCTGCATCTTTTTTGAGAAACTATGTCCTACAATTCATTCAGCATTTAAGCTTCAAAAGCATTATGAATTCACAGCATCATACTGATTCCCTGTTTTGTATTCTGTTCTTTCCAGGTAATTCCCATGTGCTCTTTGGATGGCTGCTAAACGCGAAGTTGATATCCTCAGACAGCTACCCACAGTGACTCCAAGGTCTTGTTCAACCCAACCTCCTGAGCATTTGCCATTTTTAAATTTCACCTGAAATTTCTAATTCATTCTATTGAGCTTTTTGAGATTTTTTTTTGCAACTGCTTGTACCCTGAATAATTTTCTGTTCTCCAGATATGATGTAATCTTACCTGAAATTATGCAATTTATTGATATCAAGATTATTGCATGATGCAGACCTCGCCCTAGATCTGTGTGCCATTCCACAGGTGATATCCCTCCATTGTGAAAACTGGAAATTCAATCCTTGTCCTTACTTCTGGTAGCCAGAGAGAAATCAAACTCTCTTGTTTCTTGACAGCTTTAATTTCTTTGAAAGTTGGTTTTATCGTCTTTACCAAAGCTCTTTGGAAGGACTTATAAAATGGATCACCCTTAATCACATTTTTATATGCCTAGTGTCACCATTGCATTTCTTCTTTCAATAGCTCAAGTTAGGATTGTTAATTGCCCCTTACACATGACAAAATGAGTTCCTGGAAGCCTGTACAAGCAGTTTTTGCAGTCAGTTATATCTATACACTCTGAAAGCATACTTGCACTTTCTTTTGCTCCAAAGGAAGCACTGAGGACAGTGGATATTTCATCCTTACGTGTAGATATCTCTGATACTTGTACACAGATGTCATCTTTAAAGCTGAATCAATAGTCATATGAGTTTCACTTCATTATGGACCTTTTGAACTCAGCATTTATATATGAATGCTAGCACATTTACATACATCTTTTTTACGTTTAGGAAAAGAAGCAGTGGCTGCCCACCAGTATCCTGCCTTTTAGAGCAAGAAACATGACTGACATATAATGTCTGCAAAAACAAAAGTAATTTTAGAGAATTTTAAAATGTTATTTTTAAAATGTTATTTGTTATTTTCTATATACAAATGATAATTTCTCAATACATCCTTTTGAATTAAATTGTGTTAAACAAACAAAAAATGTTATCCAGACTGAAAATAGCACAGCTGGTGATATGATAAAGCATTTCAAAGTATCATTATTACAGAAGGAACAGTGATATAATGATAAAAAATGCATAATAAAGAGCAAGAGAGGGCAGTAAGCACTGGAATCTTTAAAGTTAAAATTTCCTGAGATCCTGAGCTAATGAAAGAAAGCAACCCTTTGAATATCTGCACCATTGGACCCTTCCTATTCACAGACCATATCACAGTCACCTCCAGCAGAGATTTTAGGCCACTGTTCAACAGTGTCTATTGATTTTCCACAGTTAACAAAAATTGAAAGAAAGAAAGAACTATTAACTAATTCCATTCTTTCCTTTTTGTTAGTGACTTTTCATCACTTGCGCTTTGCATTTAGTAGGTATGGGATACTGGCATTTGGTTTCATAAGAGTACACATGAGATACAGGCATAGCTCCTGACAGTGCATACTGACACATAGGCTTGTCAAGACTAGAGTATATGTCCCTTCACACCAGAGAATAAAGTTTATGATACAATATAAAAAATGTTGATTGAATATGCAGAACTGTGAGCACCATCTGTTTGCCTTGTCTGTCTAACCTCGTGGGTTTGTCACTACAACTGCTAATTGCATTATGGTATTTTCATGATAGGCCACTTCTGCTTCAGAGTTCATAAGGGCATATTCCAGTTTACGTCTACTTAAGCTTCAGAATTACAACTGACTTAATTTTTTTTATTTCTACATTGTTTTTTATAGTGTTCCCAGAACTGCCCTTTATTTTCTTTCTGGGCAGTTATTACCTACTCAAAAACACTTTTTAATTGAAAATCTGTGGAAAGCTTAATTAAAATATGTTCTGTCATGCATGCCAGAAGCATTATGGGCTTAAAGTAAAAACCGTTGTAAGTAGAGACTTGGTTCTCAGTCACATGAATAAAAGTTAATCAAGTAAGTTGAAACCCCCATTAACACACTATACCAACACAAAGAAGAATCTCATGTCACTTTCTTTGGTGAGTTGTTTTCTTATTCCTCCCCATTTTTGGCATACCATTATTGGTGTTGGTAGGATGTAGACTGAACTATGCAATTTATTTTCAACATGCAAATGCCTGGATGCAGATGTTTAACTCTACTCCCAGAACAGCAGGGTGTCATGCCAAAGAGGAAATGACAATTTGAACTGGCCATTATTTTTCTAACCGAACTATATGAGTGTATTGTTTTAAAATGACAAAAGGACTCCAACACTCTCAAACACTCTCATGGAGGAATCTCAGAAACCAGGTTAAAAGAACTACCAAAAAAAAAAAATTTAAAAATGACACTAGTAAAAAGCCACTGACCATCCTCCCATGAAGAGATTCACATAACAGGTAGTTGCTTTCCAAAAAGTACACAGCCAATGATCTAAGCTGCAAGGAGCACATAGGAGAATAAGGTTCTTTGTCATTCATAAGGGACAAATTCAACCTCTGTTAACATGGATAACAGAAAGCAGAGCCTCAGCTCTGCATTCTTTTCCTTTATAAGCATAATTTGATATTCTATCTATTTCCACTGTGTCAAAGTGTAGAGCTAAAAAACAGCACTGCCTCTGCATAAAGAAAAGCTCCTGGGTGTATTAGTAGTTCCTCTAGATCAAGTGCTGCATATCACTGCACTTGAACTCTTTATTATGCTGAAAAAATACATTGTCTGCATCAGTCAAGAATGATTTTGTTTTTAATTTGTTTCAAATTAATATTCATTTACTCTACCAGAGATATAAAACCAGGAGAAAATAGCATTCACTTTCCTTCTAAAACTCAGTCATTTACAAATGAGTAATACATTGACCATTCTGAAGATGTTCTTCATCTTTATAAATACATAACTCTGGTCACCTTTGGAGTCATGCAGGAAAAAATGGCACTTGATCGACCAGATAACTCAACTGATTTGTCCAATCAACAATTGCTATTATTTACTACACATTATCTTTTGCTTTGAATGAGAGTTCTCTGATTTGCGGAAGCCCAGATCACAAAGGGTCTGTGACGTCTGCACATGTCCAGACCATTTTCCTCTCTAGTGCAAGGAATGCCACTGCTAAAGCAAATGCTAGAAGTGATATGCTGCCAGTTGAAACAATCAGTAAATACACACCATCCTGAGTCGGACCTACCGGGCTTCCATAACTGACTGACATATGCATCCAACAACTCGTATTGGTATATGGATGTCTGTTTTGAATGGAATACTTTTTTTCACTATAAGGAATCAAGAATTTTCCTACATGTCCATGGCACCATTAACACAGTTGTCTTTGGTTTCCAGGTTTGGATTTCTAATAAGCATGAATGTGAAATAAATTTTTAAGAGAAGTAGTTCAATAGGCAGCAGGGAACTTAGTGATTTGGGACTTGGACACTTTTGAATCTATCACATCCATCTGAATGGATGTTTGCAGGAGCTTTGTATCACACTGACTTCAGTGGCTCCAGCCCACGGCCTCTTAGAGATAGTTCTTTTCAAAGCTCCCTACATGTTTCTAGATGGAAAAGAAAAACAAAGAGTGACCAAAAATATCAAATGTGATAAATCAAACTTAAATTTGATCACCTTTTTTAAACATAAAAGAGGTTGTCATTATTGCTCATTAATCCAAGACCAGAGGAATTGAAGCCCAAATATTTTATAAAATAAACAAAGTGTTAAAAATAAAATAAGTTACTTTAGGCTTTATCAGCATGAGCAGGAATATTTTCCATTTAATTATCACTTCTGGAGAGATTTCACCAGAGACCAGAGCTTTCACAAGAAGGTTATCAAGCTGTATACTAGAAGTGAAACATCTGCAGAAGCTCAGGAGCATATGATGTGCCTGAAATTGGTGACAGAAGAATTCTGCAAGCAACAAATATTCTTGTTTTCAGTTAAATATACTCATGTAACCAGACCTCATTTTCTGATGGGGAGGTGTGTGGGGAGTATGGGAGAGAATTCCAGGAGAAAGATTGACTTTGCCTCACAATGTAGAGCACTAAGCCCAGAGATTTTATGCAGATATTTATTTTAGGCTAAATTATTTCTACATAAATAAATTCTAAATTCAGCTATTTTTAAAGAGTGTAAGAAAAAAAAGTTATTCTGAGGAAAAAAAAATTCAATAATATTGTGTTCTTGACAATTCACATAATCATTTGGGTTGGAAGGGACCTCTGGAGATCATCTGGTCCAACCCCCCTGCTACAGCAGGGTCCCTTAAAGCAGGTAACACATGAATGCATCTAGGTGTGTTTTGAGTTTCTCCAGAGAGGGAGACTCCACAACCTTGGTGGGCAACTTGTTCCAGTGCTCTGCCATCCTCAACATAAAGATCTTGCTCATGCTGAGGTGAAACTTCTGGTGTTTTAGTTTATGGCCATTGCTCCTCATCCTGAAAATAGTGAAAAAAACTTTGAAGAGACCTTAAAAACAATCATATTCTGAAAAACGGATTGTAATTAAGGATGGCGAATTTTTATTTCTTCCTTTTTATCTCTGAGTTTTGGAAAACAATACAATCTTGCTTACTGTTCCTCCACCATCTAAACAGCCAAACAAATGTCTGTAGTCTCAAAATGTCTGACACTCTATGCCATCAATGCAGACCAGAAGCATTCGTTGTTAAAATTAAATGTAATAAGAAGGTATCAAAATTTCAGATTCAATGAAGAGAAAACTATTATGGGCCAGCTAGAAAATAAGCATGGGAAGTATCAATGAAGAGCTTTTACTGAGACATTTCAATATCATGACCTTCTCTTAGAAAACTGCCCATTTCCCAGGACCAGAACTTTTCATAGGAAAATTCTAACATTCATTAACCTTTCATTAAGTCCCCTGGTTTCAGTAAGGAATTTCTGCTTGACTATCAAAACCAGGATGGCAATCGGAGCAGCTTTTCTCTAAAAGAAGGCTTACTTACTTCTTGGTAAGAGCCTTGGTCAGGGTAGCTCACAGGTACACTCCTTAATATTCTCACCTGATACACAATCAAAACATTTCACCTCATGAGACAACAAATCCTCTAATAGGAACAGATACAGTTGCAAGACAGAAAACAACCTGTCAGAAAGTACAATTCAAACCACATTCACCATATTCCCCTATTAAAAATTGCATTTAAAAGGGATTTAGTGTAAAAATTTACTTTTAAAAATCTTTTTACAGAGGTTCCCAAACTGAACGGTGAACACAGTTAACTACAGTTTGGAAAACGAGTAATATGGCTTATTTATCAAATTAATTATTTTTCAGAATCAAGGAGAAAAATTAATAACAGTATTTTAAGCTAAAGGTTCTAGAGCATAAAGATCATATCTAAGGATGTCAGCCAAATTTTCCTCAGTGATATCATCTCCATGACACAGTCCAGAACACCAGAGTCAAAAGAAGTTCAGTCTGGTACAAATTAGACTCCCTCTTGTTATCCAGCCCTTCAAATTCTGTTCCTCAGGCATTCTTTCATCATTGAGGGAAAGGGCAGGAAGAAGTCAAAATATTTCCAAGTTTTTCCTTTACAGTTTCACAGAAAAGCAGCCATTGTTTACGTCTAAACAGTCTCTGTTCGCTGCAGAATGGTGAATACCATGTGTGGGTCAAGGAATGTTGTATGCAAGTTCTTGACTCACATATCAGTGAAATCCTATTGACTTTAGCCAAGGTGCTGCATTTGAAGCAGAGGGATTTTTCAAGTCATTCAATAGGCGCACAGCATATGTTGGTATTTCTGCTCACCTCCAGGAGGAATATTTTCCCTTTTTAGATTAGCTGCACAGCACGAAGTAAGCTTTCTCTGGACTGCTCTGCAGAGGTGCACCACTTCCAGCTTACATAAACTGGGACTTCTTGTACTCTTGACTGTGTGTGCCCTTACAGCCTTTCATGTCTAAGGTTGAAGTACTGAAAGAGCAAGGTAGGCATGGTTGTTTGAAAATGAAAGGATATTCAGTTATGTAAAAATTACAGACCTTGTACTACTGTTAAAAAAAGAAAAAATAAGTAAATAAATATATAAGATTTATGGCACTTCTGCTTGCAGTATGGGTAAAAATCCTTACTGTTTATCCCCAAAACACCCTATATTTTCCCTCATTCTTCTATTCTTAAATTTACATGAAAGAACCTTTTCTCTTTTTCTCCTCCCATTGAAAAACAAAAGAAAAAATGTGAGAAGAGAAAAGACAAAGAACACTGCATCAACTATTTTGCTTCTACATTCATAAAAGTGATCCTTTTTTAAGAAATCAGCTTTGAAGTTTTCACCCTAAGAATTGATATCTGTTCTAGTTGCTGCCCAGAAGTTATGTCACACAATTTTTAAAGTGACATTGGGGTGTCCTCATAGATGAAAACTTTACCTTGCCATTCCACTATTTAAAAAGATTACAGTCCATCATATTATATAATTATTTCAAAAATAACCAAACTGTCTGGACATTTTTGGACACTTGAAGATCAGGTGGGTTTATCCACATTCAATTTATGATGTTTGTGTGTAGCAGCTACCACCTTTTCACAGGATTCCATAAGTTACAAATATTTCCAGACCATCCAGTTCACTACAGAAAATCAGCTGGGAAAATAAGTATTTCTTCCTTTCCTCACAAGTCTNAAAAAAAAAAAAAAGTTAAAAGCTTTAATTAACACAAAACCAAGGCTTTAATACCTAAAGTAGTCAATAATCTAAGAACCTATGGTGATTATGGCAGTGGTATTATGACACCAGATAAAGTATAACTACTAGTTCAATCCCCATCATATTCCCAAAATTATGCAGTTCTCAACATGAAGGGTTTAGAAAAATGCATTAAGCTTTGTATAAATCTGTCCACATTCATAAACATCCCTACCATTCTGTAAAGTACCGGTCCGAATTCTTTGCTTATTTGAAGTTTAACAAGTCTGTCAGAGGGTACAGATATTGCTTGTTTTTGTGTTTTCTACTGTCTTTTTCTATCAGGAATAAAATAGAAAAGAAGAAAAAGCATACTAAAAAACAATCAAACAAAGGGCTTGTAACATTTTGAGAATAAGCAAAACCATTGGATAACACTATCTTTTGTACAACAGGATTCCTTGAGGCTTTACAACATTAACAAAGAATCAGAACTCTTCCAGTCAAATGACTGAATATTCATCCTGGTAACAACTGCAGTCTATTATACTGAGAGAAGCATATGGTAAGTATTTATACAAGATATTCAGACAGATGCACACCAACATTCACTAATAAAAGCTAAATTAACACAGCATCTGCTGAGAATTTTGCCCAGCATGCCAGGATTTTGCCAGGCAGAATCTGAAGTAGTATTGTAGGATCAGAGCTAATCTACCATCTACTCACCAGTACATTGGTCCCAGCTTTCAAAACAGCAGTAAGTTGAAACTGCAAATACAGCCAAGGATCAGAGAGCAGCTTTAAAGGTGCTGGGGTCTGATATCACAGACAAAAACATACTTAAGATGCAAATTTGCACTAGCAATGCAGCTAGAACCAGAGCATGGCCTAGCTCACTGTAAACGTTATTTTCCTCCTAAGAAGAAGATTTGGGTAACTAGTATTTCAAAATTTCTACCACAAAAACATAACAAAAACGTAAAAACATTAAAAGAAGTTTGATGAGCATTTTTTTTTAATGAAAGACAGGAAGAATGAGCTTTAGATGACAACAGCCTCAGAAAAAAATCACTTAAGATAGTAAACATAGTGCTTTGGCCTATAATGACTTTTTACCAATAGTTTTGTGTAAAAATTTAAACCTTAACTGATTTTTTATTTCATAAATATGTCCTACAACACCATCGCTACTACTGAGATAAGTGCATCCATCTCTCTGTTTCAATATTCAGGAATTGTACAAATTTGTATTTACAATTAAGAATTGTGACTAAAACATTTCTTGCCCTTCACTGTTGCTCCACTCTTCATTTGCTCCTTTCTGATTTAAAGGAAACCCATATAATCATGGGATATCACAGGCTGGAAGGAACCACAAGAGATCTGTAGCTCAACAACTTGTTTAAGGCAGGGACACCTATGGGATTGACTCAGGGCCTTATCTAGTCTGGTCTTGAAAATCTCCAAGAATGAAGACTGCACAAAGTCTCTGGACACCTGATTCACTAAGGGAAGACCCTAACTCCATCTTCTTGACAACCTCTCTGTGGGTACTCTGGGGCTGCTGTTAGGTAGTCCCACATGCATCTCCTCTCTGAGCAAAGGTTCCCCACTGTGCAGCCTTTCTTCATTGGGCAAATGCTCTTATTCCCATCTGTTCCAGGGGCCCTTTGCTGAACTTACTCCCAGTTTACATCTCATACTGTAGATGCCCAGACTGGATGCAGTATGTTGCAGGAGCACCACGCAAAAGAGGGTAATCCCTTCCCTTCGGGAGCTGGCCATGCCCCTTCCAATGCAGCCCAGGAGGCCACTGGCTTTCTCTGCAGCCAGAGCAGGAGCAGGCTCACATCAGCTCCCTGCACACCAGGACCACAGTGCCTTCTGCACACTGCAGCTCCCCAGCATGGCAGGTCTAAGCTGTACCACTGCAAGGGGCTTCTCCTTACCAGACATCAGACTTTTGCATCTACCCCTGAAGAATTTCATGAGATTAATGTCAGCCTGTCTAGGTCCTTCTGGATGATAGCATTGCCCATGGTTATATCAACTACAGGCCATAGATCACTGCTATCACGGAGAAAGGCTTTGAAGTTTGCAAGAGCATTCTTAGTAGATGTCACCACTGACATCACAGAAACACTGTTTTGGATTTTCTGCACGTAGATTAGCTTGACACTGTAAAACTGCATCCATGTAAAATGAAATTTAAAAGAAGTGTCTGAACCTTTCTATTTCTTGTGTTTGAACACGGCAGTTTGCTTTTTGAGAAGGTGTCAAGAGAAATCCAGTAAATAGCCAGTACCTATCTAGTTATCTGTCCAAGGTTATAACAATGGGTACAGCTTACAGCTCTTTGCCACATTCAGTTGAGTAACAAAAATAAGTCATTTAAGGCTGTTACCATGATCTTGAATATCTTGTAGTCTGAGCATCCCTTACTGTCCCACTGCTGGCTCTTGGAAACTACTTCCTCAGGAAAGTACCTTCACGCTCTGTGCTTTTGAGGAGATATGCAAGTTTTGTTTCCATTAACTAGCTACCTACATTTCCCAAAACACACACATTCCTCTTCCAAACACGTATCTATTTTTCTGACTATTAATCCTCTATGGCTTCTCTCAAAGAGAGTAGAAACTAACTCACCACCATATCTCACTAAAGTCCCAGTTTGCATGTGATTTTGCAGATAGATACCATAGAGCCCTGTTCTGCACACATTTACTATTTTTTCTTGTGGTTTCCATCTATCTGCATTCCTGTTAACAAAATAAATAAACAACAGATATATGATGTTCAGGAACTTCAAGTATCACAAATAAAATGACAGGATTTTTCCTCAGGAAAGGAGACAATAGTGTTAAAAGAGGAATAATGTGAAAAATATATTAGATGTTTTATGTTAAGAAATTACATAGGGGTAAGAGAAAGTGATTGAAGAATGAAAGACTTGAAATTTGAATTTGAATTTCAATTACTAACTTCTACTGTATGCATTACAATTTTAGTCAAACAAAGAAGGCATATGAAGCCATGAGAATACACAGGAACAGTTTGAGCAGACATGCCAGTTCAATTATTGCAACCTGATTTCATACTATAGAAGCCAAACTTTACACAACTTACTGGAATTTCACCTATTTTACAACAGTGGTAAATGGCAGATCCAACTCATGCTGATAAACTCAATGCTTTGGGACATGATCTAATTTACAACAAATTGGTTAATTTGACAGAAATTCCAATAGATATTCAGCTAAAAGAAACGCTAATTATGAAGTATCACAGCAACCTGTCTTATAAAGTTTGGATTCTGCTGCTGATAAAAATACACAAAACTATACTTTGATCAGGAATGGAAATGCAGAATAGTCTCGCTTGAATCAACAACAGAAATAATAAATTGAGAAAAACTCCCAAAGTCTGCAAGGAACTCTCTATTGAGTTATCCCCAAAGCAGCAAAAAAAAAATACATTGTTGACAGTGCTTGCTGGGAATAATGTCTCCTGGCTCTACAAAATGCCTGAGAAATTCTTTACCAGGAAGCACACAGGTTTCCATAATCTCTCTGGGGTTCTGCTGCTGGAGAAACAGTACCTTAAAGGGACCTTTCTGTCTGAAAAAGAACAGTTTTTATTAGATTCTGAAGGAAAAGATTTGGGTCATTCCTGAGAGACTTTTTGTCTGGAGAAAGCAAGCGAACTATTTAAGTCTTCTCTGGTAAGAAAAACAAAAACTTATTTCCTGAAGACTCCATCTCTCTCAACTTAACTCTCTTTAACTTAATTAAAAATAAATACCTTGTAATAGTAAGCCTTATGTTAGTCTTCCGTGCAATTCAGAAATGAAAGAAAACACAATCATAGGCTGAACAACGTATGTTCAGATATTTTATATTAAACTTTCAGTTATTTTAATCTCATTAATAGCTTTTAGAAATTTTCTGGTTAACATTACTCTATGTTCTGATGTCAATGCAAACTACTTACATGACTTTTAATGCCACGCTGGTTTACACCATACATTTTTGGGGAAAAATTATAATTAAAGAAAATATCTGAATGTTTTTAAAGCAATTACTGTACTTTTTACTTTATATTACACAACAAAGTAAATCAGTTTGATAGAATTAATGCAATAAATACAGATGCAGATCAGTTATAACTTTCATCTTTATGCACTTTATATCTACCATCCAGATTACTATAGCAAAAATACGGTATTTCTTTACAATGGTTATTATCGCATTAGAAGAGCCACAACCTTTACATAAATGTATATGAAATAATAGAAGAAGTAGAAAAATAAACAATTTCTAACTCAAATATCCTTGACGATTATTTCTATGTAACAATCTCCTCAGTGGAAGTTTCTGAGTTGACAAGAAACAGTGGAACATGTCAGACACACACCTGTGACTCTTGTCAGGGTGAGGGTAGTCAGACAACAGAAAGATAATCAAGCTGGCTGGTCGATGCTTGTTGCAGGGGGTAGGGCGCTGGTTAAGCACCACAAGCCAGGACCTTCCTAGAAAGAGTGTCCAGCAAAGACAACTCTTCTAGGGGCACAGGCAGCCTCCCTGGACAGCGGTGATCTTAGCAAGTGTAGCGATTTCTCAGCTACAAGCGATTCCAGCTCTTGTGGTTCAGATCTGTGTGAGGTCACCCAGGGCAAACGCGGGGACAGAGAGACAGGAGCCGTGTGTGGCAGTGCCACAGAGCAGCTTTATTGTCCAGCAGTCCCTGGGAAGGGGAAGCCAGGGACAGCAGCTCCCTGATTCAGGGCAGATCCAGGGCCTTTTTGTGGGAAAGGCAGTGGGTGGGGTAGGAACCAATTTACCAACTGGATACAAGGTATTACCATAGAGAAACAAGGCGTGCTGGGGGTGGTTCAGTCTCTCACAGTAACCTAGAGAGAGGTTTCGTATCTCTGAGTCCTTTTGCCCTGAGGCGTCTCTCCTCCAAGGGAGTGCAGAGGACTCCTGAGTCAAAGGCTCACAGCCCTCCACAGATGCTGCATGGAAACAAGTGGGAATCTGCACATACACTATGCAGTTTAGTCACGCAGGACTCTTCTCCCAGCATTTTCAGCCCTTTCTCCAAAAATAATCTGTCCAAAGTTTCGCTCTTTTTCCAGCATAGAATTGAGAACTGAACAATATCCTACTTTCACCTATAAAGAGGTAATTTAATTTCTTTTGGCCATCCATATGTCTCACTGACACAAAGAAAGAAAAAAACACAATCTCAATGTTGAAGAAGCTCAGTTCCAAAAACCATGGCTTCTTTTCTTTCATAGTGTTCAAGATCAAAAATAAACCCAGGCTCTCACCTCACAGTAAAATTAATACAAGAATATAATGTACTTGGTCTGGCTCAGATGGAGACGATTTTCTTAATATTATTTTTGTGATTCTGTGGTTTGGGTTTGTAACTGAAAGAGTGTTGATAACACTCTTTCAAAAAGGCATTTTGATGGTTGCTGAGCAGTGCTTATGCCCATGACACATACACAAAATCCTCAGGCTCTGACAGGAGCCTTTAGGCTCATGGCTCAAAACATCTTGGGATCTCCCACTACAACTAGCATGCTTTTGTAAAATACAGTGATATCTGTTACAAATATTCTGCTTCAGACACATCCTGAAATCATTCAGATAGAATGCTGGTTCCACTACCAGTTCATTCTTCAGATGACAAAATGATACAGTCTTCGGATAATTGAAGCAGAAGCAAGGGAAAAGAAAACCTGACCAGATTGCATATTGATTTAGGATCTCTCTTTTTACAAAGCAGTAAAGATTAATCAGCTTCTTTCTGCATTTGTATTTTCATGAATAATTATTAAATATTTTATATTGTGAATCACACATAAAAAGAGGATGTAAAAATTACTGGAGTATTTTTAAACTTTGAAAGTTTATCAAGTGATTATATGTCTTTCACAAAATTATGCTATACCAGAAATTTTTTTTCAAGTTGTTTGAAACATCATAGCTTTATAGAAACAAGAGATTTACTTCTCTCCTTTTAAAATAACCTCATTAGGGAAATTATTTTTGAGCAGGTCAGTATCATCTGACCTAATGAATTCACAAACTTGACTAACACAATAAATTACATAGAAGGAAGGACTTCAGAGGTTATAAATAAAATTTCAATTCCCACAAGAAAGTGTTCTCTTTGAATTTACCTAAGAACTCTTACCCATCTTTCTCCTACCCAGTTCAAATAATTATGTACTTTGCAGTGCATTATCTAACAGAGGTTTTCAGAATTTTTGCTGTTTCTATTGTCTAACCCATAAAATTTATCATACTGTGCATTTGGAGTATTCATTTTCTGGGCTGTTTGAGACATGAAACAGAATAGAAGATGCAACTTATATCAACTGAAATACAAGTACCAAAGTAGTTCTCTTGTCAGCTACATTAAGAAAATTATCAAGAAAAAAATAGAGGGTTTAGAAAATTTATCTCTGTCACATTCATTGACTTAACTATAAAAAGTTAGTCTTGATAAAATTAAATATTCCCTTCTGTGCCTAGGCACTCAGGAAATATGTGAGAGAATAAAAACTAAAGAGCAAAAATTGGTAACAAAATACATCACCGTTTACATCTGTAATTCTCATTTCTCATGTACCCTGCTAAACAAGTACTTAATATACAAATCCATGGCTTTTTGGGAGTTGTTATCAGGTAACTTATGTTCCAGTTTCAGGATTTATATGGAAAACAACATTTAGAATTGTTTTGGAGTCTTTCTTTTCTGCAGTATATTCTTGTGTTCCTATTGCAGCAATCCAAGAGGAGAGGACATGAAGGTGGCACAACCAAAGCTTGTGTGATCCTGAAAACAATAAAATTAACCAAAATACATTTTTCATGCTTGGAAATATCACACATAAAAATCAAATTAGTTGAATAAAATAAAACATTCCTCTATCAGCTGCACTTAAACCAATGATTTTGTCAGTTTTGCTATATTACATTGGCAAAAAAATCTGATGTTTAGGTCTATTGGTGAAGTTTAGCTTAGTTTCAGGGAAAAATTTTGCAGCATTTCTTAAGTTAAACTAGTCATAGTTCAGGGATCTGCCTTATATGTTCACTTTAGTTTCTTGTAATTATAACACAATCTTCGGGGATTTTTTTTCTCAGAAGAAATAACAGCACCTTTTTATTCTTGACTTTGACCCAGCTAGAATTTTGCTTAGTATGTCAGTTCTAAAAATTACATAAATATATCTTAGCTGCATACTGTACAGGAGCTGCTGAAATGGTGCACTATTTCTTATATACCTAGATGAAAAGTAAATGATGCAATTTTAATGACAGCCCAGGGAGCTTTGTTACTTGCCTGAACATCCAGGCATCTGCTAACTGTTGCTATCAAGACCCTGGATGGCTCTAAGGAAGGTGTTACTAGATGAAATTTTATGGCTCTTGCTCTAAAGAATGTTAGAATCAGAGAATCAGGAAGGTCAGTTCCCAACTTAAACATTTATGAAGGCAGAAACAATTCCTTCATTTCATGCACTTTATGTGCATCTGCTGAAAAGAGCAGACTGGATGCAAAAGGATAAGGACATCTCTACTCTTTCAGTAGAGCAGAGAAGTCATTCTTATGCACCAACAATACCCCTTAAATTGGCATAATGATAAGTAGATGAGACCTTATTGAAAGACCAAAAAAATAGTCACATACAAAAAAACCCCTGCCCCAGTCATGTTTTTTCCTCCTAGATCATAATAAAAAGCCCACAATACACACCCTTGGGCCAAAATACATATAATACAGCAGGTTCATGAAATGTGTAGAACTTTAAACAAGCATGAGGCAGAGTGGTGTGTATGAAATATTAAAATCATTTTCTTAGGAGAATCGTCTACAGGGGATGATTCTATAGAACATAGTCTTCTAAGTTTGTCTAAAATTAAGTTGAA
Source organism: Myiagra hebetior (assembly GCA_013397015.1). Taxonomy (NCBI): domain Eukaryota; kingdom Metazoa; phylum Chordata; class Aves; order Passeriformes; family Monarchidae; genus Myiagra; species Myiagra hebetior. The sequence continues at coordinate 9,263 of VWZQ01000597.1, read as the reverse complement.
AAGTACTGAAATACTTCAAACTTTTCTTATTAGGTAACAGCTACGTCTCTGACAAATCTTAAAATGCAACTCCGCATACTAAACATGAGACCAATTATTTTTATATTTCAATTAATCCCATTCAACACAATTTTCTGTCACGAAAGCAGAATGTGTAACATTCACTCAACTAATTTGCCTGCAAGTCAGCTTTTATTCAGAGGAAATGAAGGAGTAGAGAATGGAGGTGATTGTTAAATGCAATGTTCAAAAAGTAATGTACTTAGATCTCAGATGATGTCTTCATCCTCCTAGAAAAATTTCTCTTCCTTTAAAAAAAAAGTGGTAATCTAATAAATGATCTAATGAATGATCTTATCAAATATAAGGATCAGTACTGAAATTTCTTAGGAATCCTTCTCTTTTCATGACATTTCCACATTTTCAGAGTCATCAGAGTAATTCAGTGTTTTCCACTCAAATACACCCAGGAGTAATTAATTAAAATCCAGTTGTAATAACCAGGTACTTTATCAGTAAATCCAATATGACTTTTTGTATCCAAGTATTGTCTTTTTTTCAGAGAAAATATTGAACTGCCTTGATTTATTTTTATGAAGTAGAGGAATTCTGATCATCACATTTGAATTTCTTTCTATAAAATATTCCTAGATCTTCACTCCTGTTTTGATCTAAAGATAGCATTTCCGAAGTTAGCAAAGATAAACATGAATAACAGTGTAAAAAGTAATGAAGCCATTTAATTTAATTAAAGATTTAAAGCATATGAAACCAACAAGGATAATGAAAAATCCTTTTAATAATTTTAAGTGGTTATTGGAATCTTAAATAAATACCAAACTCAGTGTGAGATGGCTCTGTGAACTTGCAAGAAGACTGCTGTTCTAAAGCAAAAAAAATTTAATGTTTTTATTTTAAAATTCTTCCAAGGTAAAACTTTTCTGAGGCACAATACTTTGCCATGAAAATCTGGGTGCAGCTTGATTTCTGCCTCAGGTAAAATCCAGATTTTGCAAGCAGAAAATGCATAGTTATATATATCATAAAGGAAGACATTGATTACTAAAGTCTATAATTCTAAAATATTTTTCTGTTTCATATAAATTTACTTCCAACTATCATCCTGCAACAGAAGCTTAATATAATAACACTAAAATTACATCACAGCACAGAAATATATAGATTGCCTCAACAGCTGCAAACTCCTCAAATTATTTCATGTGCATCCTAGAAGTGTCTCTTAGCAATGAAGTTGAATGAAAATATAATATCACTAAAAATTTCAGCTGATAAATGTTTCCACCCACAAAATCATATAAAAACCTATTGAAATATAAGAAAAAAAGAAGTACAAAGAGAGAATGTAGGACTTATAATTATGAGTTTAACTGCCAGCTAAGTTGTAGAGCTGCAAAGCACAGAAATACCAAACTCTGCCTTTCAAGCAATGATTTGGGAGTTTTGTTGCATGATCTTCCAATAAGAAATGTTGAAACCTTTCCATTTGGATATAGTTTCATGTATAATTAATATCACCTACTGGTTTAGCAAAAGAGATACCCAAATTCATTTTACAAAGAGAAAATCTAAACAAAATAAGGGGAAATAAAGTAGAAGACACAATATAAGCCATGACTGACCCAAAATTCAGAACCTAAGGGACATTTGCATTAACTCAACAGGGCTCAGATTTACTGGATTGGCTCAGGATAAAAGTCTATTTTTATTAAAATAACAAAAGCAATAAGTGAATGATGTGTAAGGGAAGAAACATGGGTTTGTTCACCACATTTCAGCTATCAAAAAGTTTTGGTTTACATAAAGCTAATCTAGTTGATAGGATTCCCTCTGCTTCCATAAGGGAAGGCAGGCACCTCCAAAGTAAAATTCACCTCATCTATCCAGTTGCTACAAGGTCTGTTAAGGTGTGAACACAGCTGTTAAATTTTAAAGTGACTTAAGATGAATGTTGTCTTTTGAGGTAGCAGTAGAAAATTTTTAATTACTGATTAAAAAGTAATTAATTCATGCTTGCATAATTCAATTTCTTGCTATATGCACCTAGAGAACCAATGCAAAATAAACGCTACAAAGCCAGAACACTAAGTAGTCATGCAGGGACACATTTCAAGAATGGCCAGTATGTCTTGAACTCTGCTTCACAAAATCCTATGCTGCACTTCAAAGCAGGGAATTAAAGCACTGGGATTATTCTTCTCTGAATTGTGATGGGGTGTGAGGCTGAGTGAAAAAAAAAAAAAATCTACGTCTATGTCATATTTACAGAGAAAAAGAAGTAAGTTTCCATCTCTTTGTTGTGGTAACATGGGATTTGTTAGGCATTTCAGCAAGAAAAAAGTTTATCTCTGGAGTTCAGAAAGAGAAATTAGAACTAGAATAATTTACTTTTTTTTTTGTCCTCCTTAACTAGAGGAAAGTTGTTGACTCAAGTCCCAGAGGCTAGAAGCAACTTCAAACATTAGTTACTTAATTAAAGAAGGTCTGATGCAAAGACATTTGAAAAATATAAAGGCATATAAAAGTGCTCTTTATAAAGTATTTTGATTACTGAGTGGTAATATATTACAAAGTGAATGAGTTGACATACTGGTCATTTGTTGGTGTTCCATTACTATATCAAAACTATGACAAGACATAGACATGTTGCAATTGGAAATTGAAATACAAAGTCCAGGGCACTTTATTTACAGCAGTGATGTTAATTTTTCCTTTGAAATTTGTCTGGTCACATCATCCACCCCATTAATCACTTAGAGCATTTTTAAGAATGGTTGTTCGCATTTTTTAAATTTCCTTGCTGTGGTATTAATGTTTAAATGGATCAAATGACAGGACTATTTGCCCAAAACATTAAAGAAAATTGTAGGGCGCTGTGAAAACCACAACAAAATGTTCATATGCAAAGCAGTCAGATTTGAGAATAATTCACTGTCAGTAGTCATTTAAACCAATATGATATTTCATCTTTGAAATGTCATGAAAATGAGGGAGGCATTCCAGAAGACTGGAAGAAGGTTAATATCACCCCTATCCACAAGGAAATCAAGGATATTACAGTCCTATCNGGCTGAAAAATTAGGCCGACAAAAACCTCATGAAGTTCAATCAGGACAAGTGTAAAGTCTTGCACATGGGAAAACATAATCCAGGAGAGCAGCACAGGCTGGGGATCTACCTGGCTAGGGAACAGCTCTATGGAAAGGGACCTGGGGGTCCTGGTGGACAAGCAGCTCTGTGTGAGTGACCAGTTTGTTGCTGCAGCAAAAAAAAGCCAACACAAATGCTGGATTGCATCAACAAGAGTGTCACCAACAGAGACAAAGAAGTCACTGCTGCACTCTACACAGAGCTGTTCAAGCCATACCTTGAATGCTGTGTTCAGTTTTGGTCCCTGCTATACAAGAAAGATGTGGACAGGGTGGAGAAGGTGAAGTAAAGGGCAACAAAGATAACCAAAGGCCTGGGAAGCCTGTCATGTGAGGAAAGAATGAGAGAAGTGAGTTTGCCCAGCTTGGAGAAAAGAAGCTTAGAAGACACTTTACCATGTTCCAGTATGTAAAGGGTGTCTGCAAAGGAGATGGAGACCAGCTTTTTTCACAAAGTCATATGGAAAAGGCAATGGGTGATGGGCACAAGTTCCTCCTGATGAGATTCTGATTGAACATAATTAAAATTTTCACAGTGAGAGCAATCAGTCATTGGAATAATCTTTCCATTGTGTGGGAAGTGTATTCCTCACAGTTGGCCACTTTTTAAGATTCAGCTGGACATGGTGCTGGGCCATCTTGTCTATGCTGTGTTCTTGCCAACTAAGGTTGGACCAGATGATTAATGAGGCCTCTTCAGCCTGGGGATTCTATGATAGTATAATTCTATGATGCATTGAAACCAATCAAAAATACAATTTGGGTATTTTGTATGTAGGGGCAAAAATAATCACTATTTCATACTGTGGACTTCAACTGACAATTATATAGGCAAAGCAACAAGAATGCATCTATTGCCACATCAGAGCACATTCATGTGGAGTCTTCCACATTGTTCCCCAAATTTCATTCTATAGTTGAAGAAATTAATTTAAAAATTTATTGGCTTCTTGAGTTTTACAAATTGTCATTAGTCTATGAAATACAGGTAAGCTTAAAAACTGTAATGTGGGATGTTCTTTGCAACAGAGAGGCAAATCTAGGTTCCCTTTTTCTGTGTAGGTTTAACAGGTCTACACACCATAAAAAAATAAGCTGAATGAGAAAGATTTGACATCTGTGATCCCCATCAATGCTGCCTAGCCTATGTATCTCTGCTCTTTAAAAACTCCATGTTTGTCAGTTCTGTTATGAGCATGACAGTTTTCTGCTAGATATAATCCATTTCTTCCTCTCCATAGTCTTTTCTATGATCAGTTTGTAAAATTGAAGACTGTTTTGATGAGACCTTTTCCTGAGCTGGCAAAATTCAAATAATTACGCTTAAGATGAGGAAGAAGTCATTCATGAGGGAACAGATACCCGATATAAATATGAAAAGAAACTATATTTCACTCTAGCAAGGTATTTGATTTTAAAGCATCATATTTTGTGAAATATTGGCATAATCCTGGCATCTGGGGAATCAGATTTTACATCTGTGACAGTACTGGGCTTACAAAAAATGTAAGGCTTTGTTCAAGCAGGAAATAACAACTCTTTACAGGCATCACCAAATCTAGAAAACCTAAAAGGAGACTGATCCATTAATTAGACTGCTGGGAAAAGAGAAGAGGAGAGAGAAAAGCAGGTAGAATTAAACCCTTGGCTGCTTCTAGCCCTAGCACCAAAGGAGAGTGAAAATATTTGTTCCCAATCTTGCCTGACTTGCCTCACCCCTTCCTGATGGACATGGATGGAAACAAAAGACGTAATTTCCCAGGTCCAATTCTTTCATGTGTTTCTGGCATTTCTTTCTCATTCCCTGTCCATTTGGATGGCTGCCTCCTCCTTGAAGCATTTTCAAGAATGAAGCCAGGTTTCCTTTCTCCCCAGGGTTCATCTCATCTCCTTTCATCTAGTTTCAGCTGCCCAATCATGAGATGGTTTTCTGCTTCAAACTAAAGTAAAATTTTTGCAGTCCCCACCTGTGACACATTTTTTTCCAGCCTGACCCAGCCTTCTCTTTATTGCTGTTTCTAATTCTAGTCAGGGATTTTTTGGGTTAGTACCTCCCTACACCCCCATTGCACATCCTTCTTTCCTACATGGGCAACCCTAGACCATAGGACTGATTTCTCCTTTTTTTCCATGTTTTTACTTCCTGCCCATTTCTGTTCCAAAGAACTTCACACCAGTGTAGCTTTGGTCGTCTCTGACCTACAGTCAGGCAATTTCTCTCTGCCTTCTCTGTGCCTGTTTTCTGTCCTGTTGTGAGGTTCCACTGCAGCATGGCCCTTGGGTTGAAGCATGTTCAGTCTCTCTTCAAAGCTGGCCCATGTCTGATGTTCAAGAGGCATCCAGGATAGTGATGAACCAGCACAGACACTGAGGAATGGCTCTTCAGAGATATCAGCTACTAAGCCCACTGCAGATTGTATACAAACCATGGTAATTTGAAAGCCAGTTTTTTAAATGCTTGCACAGGAAGAGGTAAATGCCTTTCCCCAACACAAAGGCCTGACTGTGTGAAGAAATTCAGTCCACGCACTTGAAGTCTGACAGAATTGAAAGCTTGTTAAATAGGGCCATAAAATGGGAAATTTCAGATGTTCCTATTTACAAGGTAGGATAGGAGAGAAAGGGGGAAAGGAACAGAGCAGTGTCAACCCTCTCTGTGATATCCAGAGCTTTAACGTCAGTGTCTAGTAACTGTGAACTTACAAGGAAATATCATTGTATAAAACACAATAAGCCTGTGAAGCAGTCATGAGGTTTCAGGTTTCCCTACTGCTTTCAACTAGGCTTACTCTGACTCTCCTCTGAGCCCAGAGAAGTCTTTGTAGTGTGTGTCTGCTTCAGCAGGGAAGGCAGTAAGTTATTCCAGTTGCTCCAGTTTCAAGTAGCATTGGTTGCTCTGCAGGGAAGGACAGTGGTTTAAGTCTCCTCAGGTGGAGAAAGCAGAGCAGAGACCTCACACATTTAGGAGGAGTGTGCCTTTAAAGAAAAGCATGCCTGCATGCTGCTCCTTTGCACACAGTCTGAAAAACATTAATTTTCTCTGAAGGAAGATATCTGGTTACACTGTGCCAGACACCAAACCCTGCATGCATGAGCCAACCATGTGAATTTTCCTCACAAGTCTTTTACCCTCAAATTCCTCACCAGATTAGTCCAGGTGGTACTCTACTGTGTCGATCATTCTGGTAGATAGAAATAAGTTTTGGGTTTTGTTCTTCTGAGAGGATGATAAAATATCAGATATTGCAAATGTTCTTCAGTCTCACTGAGTAACATGCAACAGTGAAGATAGGACTGAAATAAATTTGCTTAGTTATTGCCTGAAGATTGTGTTCACCTAACCTACATTACACATGCATGCCTGTGCCAAGAGACAGGCTCTAAGCATCAGGCATATTTATCCATTAAATAAAACTGGCCTAAAAGATTTAGCAGGAATGACATAAATATGGCTTTCAGCAGTTTTGGTCAAAAGGAGCATAGTATAATCATCACAGTTTTCAAATAAAACAACAAAAAAAGTAGATATTTTAAAGACCTGCTGTAAGTCATTTCTATGAAATCTAACTCCTATTTATACAACAGTTTCTGTTGCTTATTCCGCCTTTGCCCTGGTTATATTCCCTTTGAAAATTAAAAAGTATATTTTATCTGACCCAGTAGATCAGCTAAACTTTCTATCTATTTTTTTTACCTTATTTTCTTAGACCAGCCTTGAATTTACATTTTCCTTTTTTGCAATATTAATACATAGAGAATATGAAGTCATCTAACATGCCGTTTATGTATTTCAATACCGTACCAATACACTCCCTCTGGATTAATTAAGAAAGAAATATGAATTTTCCATTGTATAGGAATTATCCACAACCTTGGCTTTATAAAAAAGACAGACAAAATTGTTGATGCAATAATTTTGCAATTCTTTGATAAAGTTAAATATAACTGTGGCAAGATGGCATTGTTTTCCTATAAAATCTATATTAAGATATGAGCCTGCAAGGAACTAATAAAATAAACACCAGGGACTTTGCCGGACTGAATCCCACTAGCCAACTGCAGTTAAGAAAGAAAAAGATAAAGACTTCCTCTAAAATCAAATGTGATTTGATTAGAAGCATGTAAATTATAGCATAGCCACATCTGAATACTGAAGGGTTTAATGAATACTAATTCAGGTCATTTGTTCTTCTCTTCCATGACACAGTGTTTGTCTTTTTGAATAGTCCACATAGAATCATAGAAATACTGAAACACAGAATCACAGAATATTCTGAGCTGGAAGGGATCCACAAGGATCATGTAGTTCAACTCCTGGCTCTGCAGAGCACTATTCCCTGTGCCCAAGAATATTGTTCAAACACTTCTTGAGCTCTTTCAGGCTTGGTGTTGTGACCACCTCACTGAGGAGCCTGTTCCAGTGCCCAGCCACCCTTTGGATGAAGAACATTTTCCTAATATCCAGCCTACATCTCCCCTGACACAACCTCAGGCCATTCCTTCAGGTCCTGTCACTGGTCACCACAGGGAAGAGATCAGTGCCTGCCCCTCCTCTTCCCCTCACGAGAAAGCTGAGACCACAATGAGGTCTCCCCTCAGTCTCTTTTTCACCAGTTGAGCAGACCAACTGACCTCGTACGGCTTCCCCTCAAGGCCTGTCACCATCCTCATAGCCCGCCTTTGGACACTCTCCAATAGATAAATGTCTTCTTTATATTGCAGTGACCAAAACTGCACACAGGAGTCAAGGTGATGCTGCCCCAGTGCAGAGCAGAGCAGGACAATTCCCTCCCTTGCCTGGCTGGTGATGCTGTGCCTGATGCCCCCCAGGACAGGGCTGGCCCTCCTGGCTGCCAGGGCACTGCTGACTCGTGTCCAACTTGCCACTGACCAGGAACCCCAGATCCCTTTTCACAGCGCTGCTCTCCCTCATCTCATTCCCCAGTCTGTCTATACATCCAGGATTGCCCCATCCCAAGTGCAGAATCTGGCACTTCCCCTTGTTAAACTTAATTTGGTTGGTGACTACCCAATCCTCTATTTATCAAGGTCTCTCTGCAGAGCCTCCCTGCCTTCAAGGGAGTCAATAGCTCCTCCCAGTTTTGTATCATCTATGAATTTGTTTAGTACCCCTTCCACTCCTGTGTCCAAGTCATTAATGAGGATGCTGGAGAACTGGGCCTAAGATGGATCCCTGACAAACCCCAGTAGTGACAGGTCCCCCATCTGATGTCACCCCATTCACTGTAACCCTTTGTGCCTTGTCATCACCTTATCCAAGAGATGGAACAATCACAATTATCACGATTTATTACTTAAAAATCACCAAGGCATTGGTCTCAAAGGCCGTGATTTAGTGACAATTCACCATAACTGAGAAAGTCATGGGTTTCAGAGTTACATGGCAATTTATAACTTTTTGGTCCAATAAGCAATTAACACAAAACTTTGTTTTGACTTCATAACCTATCACCCTTGGTACTTCTTACTGCATTGCATCTGTTTCACAACCAATACATATTCTTACTTATAACTACAGAAACCTAGGTTTATAATTCTTCTGCTTAAAGTCTGTATAGCTTTGCCACTACATCAATCCAAGCACTTTCCAGGGCTGTAAGTCAAACTCATTAATGCCTGTGGAAGTTTCTGCTTCTCTGTTTCCCACAGTGCCTGACCCGTGAGCCAGTTCCTCACTAATTGCATGTTGTGTTTATCCAGCTGTCTGATGGACATTTTCTCCAGAAGAATCCTGTGAGAAACAGTATGAAAACTTTACTGAAATCCAGGAGGATGACATCAACTGACTTCCCTCTATCAACTGGTGGGTTACCCTGTCATAGAAGGAAACCAGTTTTGATAAGAAGGACTTGCCCTCATGAAGCTGTGCTGGTTGTCACCAATGACTGCATTGTCGTTCAGGTGTTTTTCAATCCCTCCAGAATGATCCTCTCAATAATTTTACCAGGCACTGGAGTGAGACTGACAGGCCTGTAGTTTCCAGGGCTGTCCTTCTTGTCCTTCTTGAAAATTGGGACAAGATTCACCAGCTCCCAGTCAGCTGGGATCTTGATGGATTCCCAAGACCACTCAAAA